>JANHFL010008092.1:181592-193346 GCA_032468155.1 Oxyrhabdium leporinum
AGATGTTATCCTGAGAACTAGATAAGCCCGCTTTCTCAGGGCTGTCTTCTGTTTGATTATAAAGTGAAAGAATCCACATGGCCTCCCCTTCCCTTCTACATTCCCCAAAAGTTGAGAAATCCTCAAGATGCTTAGGCATGAGACATGAGGGTTGTAAATTATAGCAGCCCATCACAAACCGCCCTTCCTATCAGTTGAATGGCAGTATCATTTTAGGGATCTGACATGCTGCCCTCAGAAAAAGGAGAGATCCACCTGGAAGAAATAGAAAAGGTTGATTATAGTGTGTTAGCATGGTTTGTTAGGATACTACAAGTGAAACCTTTAAAGTGTGGGAGTCTTTACATGTTTTTTCTCCACCCATTTTATTCTAGGAGGAGGGTAATGTTTCCAAGCTACTAAATACTGTGTTTTCCCCCTGTGGGTTCTGGAGTCAAATATTTCTTTGATTTCAAAATGTTGTTCACCTTCTACCATGGGGTGGGTGGTATAGGTGCTTGTGGTCTTAAAGGGGATGGGATTTCCCATTTGAGTAAGTTAATGTGAAACACTGGGTGTACCTGTCTGAGTGTTTGCCTGCCTGTCTGAGGCAAGAGTAGTTCCACTGTCACAGGGTTTATGATTCTAGTGATAGGGAAAGGTCCAATGAATTTTGGCTCCAATTTCTTAGAGGGTTGCAATGGTTGCAGGAACTTGGTGGATAGGTAGACTTTATACTCCACATGAAAAGGTTTTGGTTCCACCCTCTTTTTGTCTGCTTGTATTTTGAAAGCCTCCCTGGCTTCCTTTAGTGCCAATCTTACTACTGGCCATGTGTTTTGAAAATTTTCCACCCACTCTTTCAAAGAGGGGATGGTAGGTTGCTCTGTGGGTAATTCAGAAATGGGGCTGAAGTCCTGACCAGTAGCAACCCTAAATGGAGTGAATCCAGTGCTGGAATGGACTGAATTATTGAATGCCACTTCTGCAAAGGGCAGTAGATCAGTCCAATTGTCTTGCTGATAATAAAACATCTTAAATATTGTTCTAACAGCCCATTAACGTGTTCTATCACCCCATTCGTCATCGGGTGATGGGAGGAGCTTAAGCCCTGGGCGGTGCCAAGTAGGCTTAGGAGCGTCATCCAAAATTTTGAAGTGAATTGGACCCCCTTGTCAGAGATGATACGTTGTGGGGCTCCATGTAAATGATAAATATGTACTAAAACTTTTTGGTAAACCTTTAGCAGTAGGAATTTTTTGACATGGAATAAAATGAGCTTGTCTAGAAAATAAATCTGTTATAACCCAAATAACTGTAATTCCCGCACTCTCTGGCAGTTCTATGATGAAATCCATGAAGATCTCTCTCCAGGGTGCTGAAGGTTCAGCTACTGTTTGTAACAGTCCTGGAGATTTTCCTTGCCGTCTTTTTGCTGCAGCACCGATAGGGCAGCTGCCCATGTAGCTTTCAATGTCCTTTTTTAATGATGGCCACCAAAATTGTCTCTTAATAAGGTGTAATGTCTTTACAAATCTGAAGTGACCAGCCAGTTTTGAGTGATGGCATCTCTGCATGAGATTTAGTCTTTGAGTGACTGGGACATATAATTCCCCCCCCCCAATGCCAAATCATCCTTGAGTTCATAATTTCCTTTGTGATTTACAAACCATTCATCAGTAGCCAGAGCTTGCTTAAAGGCAAAGTTAATTATATTGTCTGTCAAAGTCTCTTGTTTCACTTGTGCTCTGGTGATTACTTTGGCTGCAGTTTGGTTGGTTTGCAGTATGGGTTTGATGATTTCTGGCTTAGCACTATTGTATTGTGGCTTTCTAGATAGTGCATCTGCCAGGAAATTTTTCCCTCCAGGGATGTATTTTAGAGTGAAGTTGAAACGTTTAAAGTATTGCGCCCATCTCACCTGCTTTGGGGAGTGTTTTCTTGGGGTTTTTAAGGCTTTTAGATTTTTGTGATCAGTCCACATTTCAAAAGGGACTTCATTCCCTTCTAGGAAATGCCTCCAAGTGAGAAGCACCCATCTTATGGCATAAGCTTCTTTCTCCCAGATAGCCCACCTTTGTTCAGTTTCTGTTAGTCTTTTCGATGTGTAAGCACACAGCTGGAGTTGGCCCTGCTCATTATTTTGGAGTAACACAGCCCCTATTGCCACGTCACTAACGTCTGCTTGTATGACAAATGGTTTCTCGGGATCTGGGTGCCTTAGAATTGGTTCTGCCAAAAACAACCATTTGTTTTTCGAACGTGGCTTGGCATTCCATTGTCCAATTCAAAGGTTGTTTCGGTTTTGGATTCCCCTCCCCTTTCATTTTTAATAGGTTGGTTATGGGATTTGTGTAAAAGCGGGAATAAATTGGCGGTAAAAATTAGCAAATCCCAGGAAGCTTTGCAGCTGCTTGTGTGTACAGGGCGGTGCCCAGTCAATTACAGCTTGCACCTTCTGGGGATCCATCACTATGCCTTGGTGTGAAATGCGGTATCCCAAATAGTCTATTTTCTGTTGATGGAACTCACATTTAGAGTTTGGCATAGAGTTTAGCTGAGCGAAGTTTGTTTAAAATCACTCGTAGTTTTATATGCTCCGCCTTTGTTTCAGTGTAAATTAAAACGTCAAGGTAAACAAGGACCCCCTTATACAAATGTTCATGAAGCACTTCATTAATCAATTGCATCAATACAGTAGGGGCTCCTTGTAACCCAAAAGGAAGTATTTTAAATTGATAACAGCCAAGGGGCGTGTTAAATACTGTTTTCCACTCATCCCCTTCTCTTATTCTGATTCTATAATATGCCTCTCTCAGGTCCAGCTTGGAGAAAAAAATTCCTTTAGAGAGATGTGCTAGCATATCTTTCATGAGTGGCAGTGGGTACATGTTCTCTATGCTCACAATGTTCAGGTTTCTATAGTTCACACAAAGACGTAGAGAACCATCTTTCTTCTCCCTAAACAGCACTGGGGCTGCTATCTTTTAGCCGAGCCATCTCAGTGAAACCCCTTTTTAGGTTTTTATCAATGAAGCCCCTCAATTCAGTCAACTCTTTAGGAGACATACTGTACATTTTTGGCTTAGGAAGTTTTGTGCCCGTCAAGAGTTCGACTGCGTAATCTGTGGCGCGGTTGGGGGGGGGAGTTCATCAGAAGCCTTTTCACTAAAAACCTCAGCTAAGACTCTGTATTCTTTGGAAATAGCATGGTTTGGTATATCCCAGCCAGGCTTAGCCACTTCTCAAGCCTTCACCCCCTTCAATGCCACCCCTTGGTATTCAGCAAAAGTTACGTGTAATAGAATTTTCCTTCCAGTTTATTCTCAGATTCCATTTTTTTCAGCCATGCCAAGCCCAAAACTAATGGCCACTCCATTCCTAGCACTACTACGAGTGTGAGTGTTTCTTGGTGGCTTTCCATAGTCATTTGTAATCGTTCAGTGGCAAAAAAAAAACCCTGCTACTGATCCATCTAGTTTGCAAAAAGCAATAGGTGTTTTTAGTCTTCTCAAGATTGATCCCCAGTTTCCCCACCAGGGTTGGGCTAACTAGGCATCAGGTGCACCCCGAGTCCAGGAACGCAGAGATTTTTATTTCTCTGTCCCTAATGGGTATGAACAGTCTTAGGGGAAGGGGAAGCAGCTTAATTGAGTTGCTTACCAACAGTTCATCTTCTGGGTCGCTTCCAAAAGGGATCAGCTCCTTCTGTGGGATTGTTGGAGTTTCATCTCCTGAGGGGGGGGGGATCCTGAAACTCAATGGTCTCCCGGGTTCTCAGGGTGGTTTCTTTTCCCCGTGGGCTTGGTTTGGCAGGTTTCCCCCCCCCGACGGCCGTCCTGATTTCCTGGTCAGCATTTTGGAGCGACATTCCGCTGCCCGGTGCCTCCCCTTTCTGCACTTGAAGCAAGTTGGTGACTTTGGGGTGAAAGCAGCTTGCGGTCTAAACTGCTCATGCTTCCCTTGTAGGGGAGATATTTTCCACACTCGGCCACTCCGGTACTGGTTCGATCTCTGCTTCTTGTGGTGAGGTACCACTTGTGCAAGTGTCTAGGTGCCCCTTGCGCCACACAGGCTATGTAGAGGTCATCACTCAGCCCATCTTTGAAATAACTCACCAGGATATCTTCCGGCTAGTCCACACGGCAGGCGAGGTCTCTAAATTCCTCAGTGTATTCAGCCACAGATCATCCTCCTTGCCTCACTTTAATTCGGTCACAGGCTTTATGGTCAGCCAGGGGGTCTTCAAACTGGCGGCATAGAACCATCATAAAACGGTCAAAGTTGTGTAGCTCTGGGGCATCTGCGTTGTGCAGGGTCACCATCCATCATGCTGTGGCGCCTTCCAGAGCTAGCGTCACCACTCAAACTCATGCCCCCTGGGTTTGAAAATCACGCTCATACTCTTATATGTATGTGAGTACGTACGGCATGCAGAAACCTAGTTGCTGTGGATCTCCATCAAAGTTTACTCCCAGGGTGGTGTCTTCCTCTCCTCTGCGGGGTGCGGGGTTGTCCCAGTAATTTACTGCCGCCCAGACAACTTGAGGGGGGTTCGTTGCCATGTCTGCCGGGGGCCCGGCAGCGGCATTAGCTTGGTCTGCGGCTGCTGGGTCTAGGGTGCCCGCCCTGGCATTGCAGCAGCTGCATCCACACCTCTCAGTGGTCGTTCTGGTTCCCCCCTGAGGCTGAGATTCTCCAGGGTTTCCATCACCAATCAAGTGACATGCCTTTTCAATCGATCCTCTCTGAGGGGGTCCTCGAAGATTTCTTCTTGGTCAGTGTTTCCAGTTCCAACTTCCACCCTGGCTTCCAGCTGCCTCGAGTTAAGGTTATGCCCCTGGTTCTTCCGTCCGAGCTGTCCTTCATTCCTATTCCAATCGACCAGTGAGGCTTCTTTGGGTCGCTTCGGGGTGTCTCCACCTCTCCGATTGGGTACAGGACCGAGCATATCTCTGGCTGGGTGGCAGTCAAAGTTTCTGCCCAGCATTCTGTCTCCCCCTGCTCGCTTTGTTCGGACATGGTTGCAAGGTTCTGACGGTAGGGCGAAAAGTTGCTTCTCCAGGTTGACCATTTTTTTGCAGAATCTGCTTTATGTCAGGTCCTACCTCGCCTCCTTACTCGAGAAAATAGAACTCTCAAAATGTAGTATTTCAAAATGAATCTTTTATTGAGCAGAAATGATAGTAGAACAAAGGTAAAGCAGATTCTAAATCCCCATAGGCAATACAATTAGAAATAAGGCACTAGAAACCCTTCTCAACAATCTGATGTGTATTCAGCCAATCTACATGTATGAAGATGTTATTATACCGGCCGTCCTGAGAAACAGGTAAGCCCGCTTTCTCAGGGCCGTCTTCCGTTTGATTATAAAGTGAAAGAATCCATGTGGCCTCCCCCCTCCCTTCTACGTTCCCCAAAAGGTGAGAAATCCTCAAGATGCTTAGGCACCAGGATAAAAGTTATAAAATAGAAGCTTTCACATTGAGGGTTGTAAATTATAGCAGTCCGTCGCAGATCCCCCCTCCCTATCAGTTGAATGGCAGTATCACTTTAGGGATCTGACAGGAGGCATCTATCCCATCTCCTCCCCCCCCCGCCCAGCTCTGGAGAACTACAATGCTGAAGGGTGGGGGCCAGTGAGTGGCGGGGTGATGTGGGTGGGACAGTCTTGTGGTCCCGTATGGGCCATAGTTTGAGGTCCCCTGCTCCCGGCCATGAAAAACTATAATGCTGATCTGGCCCTTGAAGAAATCCAGTTTGGCACCCCTTGCTCTATAACGTCGTTTTGAGGGTAGAAGTTGAAACAATTTATGTCCAGGATGCGAGGGGTCTGTAGATGTTTTCACAGCCCTCTTTTTGATTCGTGCAGTATACAGGTCCTCAATGGAAGGCAAGTTGGTAGCAATTGTTTTTTCTGCAGTTCTAATTATCCTTTGAAGTCTTTGTCTATTTTGTTTGGTTGCAGAGCCAAACCAGACAGTTATGGATATGCAGATGACAGACTCAATAATTCCTCTGTAGAACTGCATCAGCAGCTCCTTGGGCAGTCTGAGCTTTCTGAGTTGGTGCAGAAAGAACATTTTTTGTTGTGCTTTTTTGATGACATTTTTGATGTTAGGTGTCCATTTTAAGTCTTGAGGTATGCTAGAACCTAGAAACTTGGTCTCTACTGCAGAAAGTCTTCAATACACACACAAAAAAAACAAAAACAGGAAAATAACCAACTAATAAAAATGCCATGGTCTTGTAACCCTGCCTTCAAATTACAACATGCTCACCTCATGTGCAAGACACAATCCCATTCCTATTCCATTCTCATTCCCATTTCATTCCATTCCAATCCAATGCCCAAGAGGGACAGAACTGTCTAAGTTATTGTAGGCAGTGAGTGTGGAAGTGTGGAAACTAAAAAAGCTCACTGCTGAGGCCCCAACAGGTGCACAGGGATGGGGCCTGGAGGGTAATTATTTTGATCAAGTTGGAGGATCAGATGAAAAGACAGAACACTCCATCCAATAATCAGGCCCAGACACATACAAGGTTTTAAAAATAAGAACCAGCACCTTGAATTGTACCTAGAAGCCAACTGATATCAAAGCAACTGGTAACAAATGCAGGGGGATCCTGAATATATAAGAAGATACCAATCACTACCAGAGCTACTAAATTCTGTACCAAATGTAGTTTCTGAATGTTGGTCAAGGGCAGTTTTCAGCCCTTTAGGGTAGACCAGATCAAGGAGCAGACTCTACTGGAAAAACTGAACTACAATAACAGAATATTACAAGTCTGGTCATGTTTTATTTCCTGTCTCTTATATCCCAATGAATCAAGTAGAGGCCTGTTTGAGTCTCCTCTGAATACTGTTATTATTCCCCAGGATTTAAGGAATGTTTCAGCCCTCTTTGCTTCCATTCTTGGCTATTTCCCTCAGAGTGATCTCCCTGATTTTCTTTAGCAGGCCCTTGTAAAATCTATTATAGTTGTTCAAACAGCAAGTGATAAGAGCAGAGTGAACAACTTTTCCAATCCAGGAAAAGTTGTAATTGGCACATAACTATTCTTCAAGCAGGAGCTATGAATCTAGAATTTCCAAATTGAAGGCTATTTCTGTGTGGGGAAGCAGAATCCCTTTTAGAGTGGAAAGAGAATTTCTCTATAATCCTTAGGTTCACAAACTGAAAGGCATTCCATTTGGTAAGGATTCACATGAAGTCTGTTCTTAGCCATTTAGATTAGGTACCACAGCCTTCAGGCAACAGATCAATACTTCTTCCATTCAGCCCAGGGATGAGCTACTTAGCTATCAAGTAATCTCAACTCTGAATTGTATATGGAAACCTATTAGCAGTCACAGGAGCACCCATTGTACCAATGCTGCAGGAGTCTGGTAGCTTTTACCTACCTAAACTGGATGGCTCCCTTCTATGGAAATTGCAGCTTCAGCATTGTTTAAAAAGCAACCTAGGTGTAAAGCACACTGCAATAGTTGATTCTTACAATAATAAGGGCATTCAGATAAGGTTGCAACTGGCACACCAGCCCAAGTTGGGCAAGGACTACCTGAGCCTTTATCACTACTGGTCAAACTAGCAGTAGCTATCAGTTTGAGAGAACTACCAAGTCACAGAGCTCCCTCCCTTAGGAGAATTATCTCTATATCCAGTTATCACTGGAGCAAGCAAAGTGCAAAGTAATTTCTAAACAAATAGAACGTCCACTTGCAAAAATTCAACCTCATGGAGACCCTAATACCGTGGTGGTGAACCTATGGCATGCGTGCCACAGGTGGCACGCAGACCTCTCTCTGTGGGCATGCTCACTGTAGCCCCAGCCCGGCTCTGCCGCACATGCACGTGCGCCTCCCACCAGCCAGCTGGTCTTTGGGTGTCTGCTGTGCATGCGTATGGTGGTGGTGCGCTTTGGGCACCTGGTGCCAAAAAGGTTCGCCATCACTGCCCTAATAGTTTCCATACATCAGATCAGGATTTCCATCATCTCATCAACACAGTCAGATGTGGCTGTATAAGATTGGATATGATTAGCATACTGGTGATATCTGAACACATGTCTTCTCCTGTAGGTGTTAAATAATGCAGAAGAAAGTCAGATACTGCCACAACCATAAGTAGTTAACTGTTTGGGCAACCTATCACTACTAATAGTGCTCCTTTCTGAGTGATACCACTGAAAACCCATGCCAATTTTCAACTTTTGCAGGTGATCCATGATCAATAGTGTTAAAGACCATCAAGAGCTCTAAAATTACCAGGGAAGCTAGTAGAGACATCTATGTCCTAATGAAGGTAACCCATTAGGATGACCAAGGTGGTTTCTACCTCAGCCGTGATTGAAATGGATCTACATAATCTTCCTCTAATGTGAATTGTATTTGGCACTCCATCTTCCTCTCAAAAATCCTTGGTAAAAATAGAAGACTGTAGACTAGACAATAATTGTCAAGATCTGCTGGTTTCAGGGAGGATCCTTTTGAGACAAGTGGCACCAGAATTCCCATCAAGATATCTGCCATTTCATCTCTTTAAGTTCTTTAGTTAATCAAAGGGCTCTAGGCATTGTTGCACATGGAGGAGCTGCTAAAGCAGGGCTGTCAAACTTGATTTCATTTGAGGGTCGCATTAGGATTGTGTTTGACCTCGGGGGGCTGAGGGGGCGTGGTCAGCTCAACACTCACATTGGGGTGCCTGTGGTGGCCCAAGCGCTCCACCAGCAAAACTAGAGCTTAGAAGGCCGAGGGCTGCAGGAGGTTGTAGCAGCCGAAAGCAGAGCTCCATTTTCGCTGGCAGAGGCACCGCGGGCTGGTCCTTCACTGTTTCCAGGGTGGCCTATGGGCCAGATATAAGCACCCTGTGGGCCAGATGTGGCCTGCAGGCCTTGAATTTGATACCCCTGGGTTAAAGTATAATTTTGTTGTGCATATTCCAGAGTCAGATCAAACAAGTCCTTAATTAGATCATGTAACAGGTTGCTAGGATGCAGCAGGTAACTGGGATGGACTATAATAATTGATTGACCAATAAGGAGTCACATCACAGTCAGAGTGATCTAATGATGGCAAAAATCTCATTCTTATATTCTTCAGTTTGTCATGCCCCCACCGGAGCCTGAATCTGCGGAGGAAGATGAACCGGAAGTGGAGCTGGAAAAGATCAAGGGGGCAGCTTCGTTGGCTTTGGAGGAATGTGGGGAGGAATATGCCGAGTCAGGCAGGGCCTTTCAGGAGATTGGGATGGCTTGTAGGCAGGGAGGAAGGGGGCCAGAATGACCAAGAGAGGCTAAGCAGTGAACATGAGAGACAGAGCTCAGGTGATGAGCAAGGAGCACCCCCTCCTGATCCTCAAGCAAGGAAAGTGGAGTGAAGGCGAGAACAGCGCAGAGTGACCTGGCTACTCGGGAGGAGAGCGCTCCTCTTCACAAGGCACACCTGGGGACTGATGCTGTGGGGAGGACCATTTTTTGGAAACAAATGCTGAATTCCTGGAGTGTTGAGCGCCGTTGCTGACGTTTGAAGTTTCCTGGATTTCCTGCTTTCTTCCTGGCTTCCTGGCTTAATTGCCTTGCTCTTTTGCTTCCTGGACTCATTAACTTGCCCTGCTGGATTTCTTGCTTTGCAGCCCTTGTGCTCACAGCATTGGGCTGGACTACTTGCAGCCAGAGGCTGCTGGAGGGGTGTGTGGGTGTGTGGGTGTTTGTGTGATCACTTTGCTCTGGGACTTGCCAAAACATGGGAACATTTTGGGAAATTTGGAGCAATAAAGGGACAGTCTGAACTGCCATCTGCCTGTGTTGCCCCGGGTCATCACAGTTTCAGTGTGCTAATAAGCTGTTCAGAGATGAAGACTAGATCTGATGATCTGTGCATGTTAGACTGAGATTATCTGAGTCAAATCCATTGTTATCATAATGACCATGAAATCCTGAACTTTCCCAAAGCATCAAGATTAAAATCTCTTAGGACCAAAAGTGAAGAATACTCCACAATCACCAAGATAAGCTTCAAGGGCTAGATACAGACCCTGTCATGCAGTATTGGCAATATACTACACTGTCCCTCTGTCCAATGTCATAAGCAGAGATTCACTCTTTCCCTTAATATATTAATATGCATTTTCAGCTACTCAACATCAGTCATTCCAAAGTGTGTAGAACTGACCATGAAACTTGTAATATTTATATAAAAATCATATTTTGATTGTTACATCAGGTTACTGAGATTAGAAAAGATATGTATACATTCTAAAGGTAATTATAAAGCAACTTTTTTATTAGTTGCTCTTTCAAATTTTTTAAAAAGTGACAGCCTCCAAACAATATTGCTATTCAGAACTTAATATGGACATTTTTCAATATTTTGCTCATTATTTTTCTCTTTTAAAGTAATATCATTAAAAATTAAAGAGGGAAATCTAAAAAAAATCCTCTTAATTCACAAGCCTCATGGATGAAGGCTATACTGAATATGGAGTTGTGAAAGACTAATATAAGCATTATGATTTTCTCCCAATGCTGTCTGACCATGTTCATCATAGGATTATATACCTATATGCATCTTGTATGACAGTCTATATGAGTCCTCATTCCTAAGAATTCTTTTGAAGATTTTTTCCTAACTAGGAAATACAGCTAAACTGCTGCAATACAATTAAATTATCAATAACTTAAGGAGATTGATGTAAATATTCAAAACCAAGTGGTTTTCCAATGTATTAAATTTATTCTTAATTTGTCATGCATATTTCATATTAAGAGAGCTGTACTCCAGGAAAACAGATATTTGGGTTGAAGACATTTGATAGTATATCAATTTTCCCTATATAAAATGTGAGGAAAGATGCCATATTAGACGTAACCTTGTGTAAAATCTAAATTATTTTACAGAATACATTTACATAAATGGATATAGAATTGAAATCCAGTAAGAAAGGTGTAATTGTTCCATAATTCTTAGTAAAAGGAAGAGCTTATTCATTGGATCATTTCTGTATATTTGCTCCTAGTAGTTCTGGTTACATAAAATCTATCTTAAAACCTACTATTTTTCTGTAACCTTTCTGTAACTAAATAATTGACTTTGGAAAAGCAATTATCAGATAAAGCTTGTGATTTAATTATTGATGGAGGATTTATTAATTCAATAGTTTTATTCCAGATGTATTTAAAACACATAGGATACTGTTGTCCAGAGAAAATCAACAGATTTATAAGCCAAATCAAACATGCTTAAATTTTAATTAAATTTTAAAAGATGCTATTTTTATAATTTCCTTATTATAGGCTTCCCAGCTTTCTGACTAATTACTGAAGAAGGAACTTTGGTCTGATCCAGCATGAAGAACATGATGAAACCCAAATAATATAAGAATTTGATACCGAGGCATCCAGTAAAAGTTGAACAAAATTCACCATCAATTTATCTAGGAGAATTTTTTAGTGCGTAGAGATTTCAAGACTTATCAGTAGGGGCACTACTTACAAATAACTTTCTGAATGAAAATAATATACGTCATTGAGTTTTGGTTATTAAACGGTTATAACACCATTACAAAATGTTTTACTTTGAGAAAGATATATCAAAAAAACAAATAAAGAGCATTCAACATATAATAATATAACCAGAGGTGGTATTCAGCCGGTTCGGACTGGTTCGGGCAAACTGGTATCCCCAATGATCAGCTGGCAGCCAAACCAGTAGCTCCGACAATCAGCTGGCCCCGACCACCCACCCACCCACCCCTGCCCTTTCCTGTCCTA
>JANHFL010008092.1:193446-207805 GCA_032468155.1 Oxyrhabdium leporinum
AATCCTTCCATTCCCCACCATCCAGTCACAGCTGAAGAAGCTTCTTGGATGAGAAGCGAAACATCTTCAAAGAAAAACCAGAAAGTCCAGTTGCCTCTTGAAAAAGCATCTTAGGGACAGCCATGACTTGCATGACTGAAAATCTCCATAGACATCAAGGAGTGGACACAACACAGCGAAGCAAATCTACGCACAATACTTTATTGTAACACACACCTTCTTCAACAACAGGCTATTGCTTTGATCACCATCACCCTTCTAGGATTTTGCAAGGTGATGTTGTCACATAAAGATGTCCGGAAAATCCAGTCTTCCACACCCAATCTGTTAATATTTAGTTTACAACAACAGCAACAATAATATAATTATTATAACCCAATCTGAACATTTGACTGTGCGATGATTAATAACAACAACAACAATAACAAACCCTCCTTGTCTATAAAGAAGCATACAACCATTTGCCTTTTCCCATAAGTCTTGTACTAGTTGTGAGGTTTCAGCCTGTCGTCTTCTAGGTACATTAGGCCATGTTCTAAGCTCTTCTCTTAAGCAGTGTTGCCTTTGAGCAGTCAGCCAAGCTCCAGGAAGGATATGCTGCTTACTGTAGCTTGTGGTTCTGGTAGTTGACTGATAGTCATCTGGCCTGCCTATAATACCTGTTAATCTTCAGATTCAATCTCTGGATTCTTCACCTGCATGCCGTTTCCTGTCTTTATTTCTCCTACATGCTCACACCTTCTCTGTTTTATCACTGACTTTGCAAGATAAGACTCTGTCTTGGGTGAGGCTGCCTCTAGACATTGACAAGTTCTTGAAAACACCATTGTGTGGCTCAGTTAGACAGGGAGCTGAAATACTGGCTTGGATGCTTGTGAGCATGAGGGAATGGTTGAATGTTTGAGGGAAGGGGAAGGTGACTTGTCTGAATGTCTGCAGCTACTTTTGAAACGAGCAGGCAGAAACCCAACTTTACTCCCTCTCCCCTTTTAGAAGGTCAATGTAACGTTTGAACAATCTTTCGCTGGCATAGTTGACTTTCTGTCTTCACCATACCAGGACAAAAAGTCACACAATGATCAGTAACACTTGGCAAAGGTTTCTGTAGCCCTGGAGCTAATAAAATTGTGAATTCCTGCTCTGTAGGGTACCCCCCCAGTGCTCCAAGATCATTATATGTAACTAGGAGAGGGGTAATGCTATCATCTCCACAAACCCTTTGATTCTCCTATCTTTTTAAATCCCCTAGTTTGGCATTATCATGATCTCTGGGTACCAGAGATGCAGACCCATTAATGATGTTGATTGGGCACTTGCCATTTAATGCAATATAAAAGATAAGACCACTCCCCATTGACTTTCTTCCTTCATTTTTTAAAATGTGATTGTTACTGAACATATTTACTTGGAAAGTTGATTTTTTTAAAGTCTAGAAGAATATATGGTGTCATAGCTCAGATATTTAATTTGGTCAGCTATTTTTCTCTTTCTCCTCAATCAGGATAGTACAGGGGTGTCAAACTTGATTTTATTGAGGGCCGCATCAGGGTTATGTTTGACCTTGCGGGGCTGGGGGCATGGCCAGGGTGGCCATGGCCAGCTTGATGTCACTCATTGAGGCTCCATTTTCGGCTGCGACGGCCTCCTGCAGCCCTCTGCCAGTGAAAATGGAGCTCGGGGTGGCCGTGTGCATGGCCCTCCCAAGTTTTGTTTTCACTGGCAGTGGCACTGCAGGCTGGTCCTTCGCTGTTTGCAGGGTGGATCCATGGGCCAGATCTAAGCACCCCATGGGCCGGATCTGCCAGTGGGTCTTGAGTTTGACATCCTTGGGATAGTATCTCATCCTTGTAACAAAACTTATTTTTAGGTCTCGGGCAACTTTCTACTAACTATTTTAATTTAAGAATGTGACATTTAAAAGAACTAAGCAATGAAAGTTAAGTATATTATAGGAATGTGCCAGATTGTACTGAATGAAAATCTAGGGCAGTTGATTTCCCCTGTTGTTGAGAATTTTTATTATTGATTCCCAATGAATAAGAATAAAGAAACTGATTCAGCTATAAATCCCCTAGTCTGAGACAAAGTAGAGGCTCTCACCCCAAATTCTGTAGCCCCAAATTGCTTGGTGGCCATTTGAAAATATAATTTTTCAAAGTTATGAAAGTGGTGATTTCGGTGGCAGATTAGAAAACCTCCATGTCAATTTCCATTTTTTAAAAGTATAGCTTAATCAGTCTGCTCTATTAGAAGACTCGGTCTTGAGGATTTCCCATTACACAGTGATGCACAAAGCAAATGCCTTCAGGTCAGAATGAAACATGTGGGGTTGAACACCTACCATCACAAATGGTGTAATCTGTCAGGTGGAGTGGCCATGCAACTAAATTCTCACAATCTCATCTTTGTAGGTCACTAATGGAATGTGAAAAAAGGACACACTCTGTACGCTGAATTAAACACTTCACATCATATGTGATTATGTCCATTAGTTCTCCTTATAGAAAGCAGCATACGAAATGGTGATCTCAAGCAAACACTTGAGGAGTGTTTGGGGAGAAGATAAATGCTCTTGTTGGAAGGTTGCTCCCTCCCCCATCTGCAAAACTCCCTGAACCTGAATCTTAGTGTGTTGTCTATTGTGGTAAAGAATATGTGTCTAACCTATTTCCTTCTTACTTTTTCAAAACTTTAGACAAGGAAGCATTACTTTGCCATATTAGCCAGACTTGAAAGGACGGAGATGTAAAATAAGTCTAATATGAAGAATTTGAGCAGTTATAACATGGTGCAGTGTATGCAGTACAGAATTAATTACATATAACATAATATGCATTATGAAAATGCCTGAATCTGGGACCTTCCGATTGGAAAGTATGCATCTTAACAGCAACCTATAAACTTTATGGAATTTTAAAAGCATATTAAAGCAGATCATTGATCTACCTGCCTAAGTAGTGTCTTGTCTATGGTATCAAACAGTGAATGTTTTTCCCCTTCCGCTTCTACAGGAGATACTCAATATTGTAAAATTGAGGCCTCTTGAATTCAGAAGTGAGACTTGACCAGTATAGTACTGGAGATGCCTATTGTAAATCTGAGACCTCTTGAATCGCAGATCTAAACATATGAGTAGCAATAATTACAACCATGTAATTCATTTAATATCAGGGGGAAAAAGTCAGATCAAGGCACAGGTAATACCCAGGCTTTATTTATGATCACAGATTGCCATAACTTCCAAATGTCAGTGAATGAGTGAATAATGCAGAGAGCAAGGTGGTCTACTTAAATTTGGCTTAACCTTTTCTTCTGTGAGACTATAGGAGACAAGTACCGTAATTGACATAATTAAGTTTTAATCTTGGGAATTGTTCTCTGGTTAAGCATTACTGTGATTTCCCCCCCCCCCCCAATATAAATGAGGCAAAATTCCAGAATAAATCACTCTGTAAGATGTTAACCCTGATTTCCTACTGAGCAGGGTCTCTATTACTACACAAGATTTAGTTTATTGCACATTTAAGAACAATACAACATTCGGGTTGGATTGTATTACTTAGTTTGCACTTATTTTCTAAAAGAATTTATTAGATATTTATTATTATTTTGTGACCCAGAATTCTATAAGCATAAAAACATCCCTTTCAAAGTTAGTCAAAGGCTTTTAAGAGTGTTCCTTACCATCTGAGAATTCCAAGAAGGATTAACCTTTGATGGAAGATAACTTCTGTAGCTCAGAGTTGAACTATAGGGTCTTTGATGCTCTCTGAGCTTGGTGGTTTTTTTTTTTAAATAGACATTTCATTACCAAGCTAGGAAACTTCACTGTCTATTAATGATGTTACCTGGTTTGGCAATTAAATGTTTGTAGGAAGACCACTAAGCTCAGAGAGCACCAAGGATCCCATATTAACCTTCACCGGAATGCATTTGATGAACTCATATTTTGACATGGCTGACTTTTGTTAAAAAGCATTCATTTTTTTAGTGTTGGCAATACCAGCCTTTTAGCGCAGTGGTTAGAATGCAGTATCCATTTGCAGTCCACATTGCCACACTGGGGCTGATGAATTTCTAATCCATCAGATATATATGACAACAGGTCGTATAAGGCTAGTTTATTCAGTAATTCAACATTTACATTGCAACTAACTTTCCACATGTGCCCCTCCCAAGCTCCGTTCTCACTGGCAAAGGGTTGCAGGAGGCTGTGGCAGCTGAAAACGGAGCTTGGGAGCCTGTTTCCACTGGTAGAGCATTCAGGCCACCACAGGCGCCCTGACACGAGTGACGTTGAGCTGGTCACCCCCACCCTGGCCACCCACCCTGACCCCAGCCCCCTGAGGTCAAACAGAGCCCTGATGCGGCCCTCAATGAAATCGAGTTTGACACCCCTGGTCTAGAAGTCCCTACATTTACTTGACCTGCCTTAAAACACTTGTTTTACTTTGTAGCAGTGACCTCAGTGGATTATGTTAAACAACATTTGCTGAGAAGGGAATTCCGGTTGCATTTAGTAGCAAGCAAATGTTGGTGTTGGACCTGAGGCAGCATGGCTGTTCATATGCAGGCTGGTTATTTTGCTGCCCCTTTTCTCCTCTGGGTGCTTCTTCAGTGAAGTTTGAGACATCAGCAGAAAACAGATGCTATTGTAGATTTTTTAATTGAGGCAGTGCAGCCATTCGTTATGTGGTCTCAGAAGTACTGCGAAAAGAATGAAAGAATGATAAGAGAGAGAGAAAAGAGAGAGAGAGAGAGAGAGAGAGAGAAAGAAAGAAAGAAAGAAAGAAAGAAAGAAAGAAAGAAAGAAAGAAAGAAAGAAAGAAAGAAAGAAAGGTTGATTGCTGCAAAACTGAGTTTCCTGAAGTAGACCACTAGACTCCTAAACAACTTAAAAATGATCTAGTAAAAAGTAGTCAACCAAAAGAGCAACATGCAAACAAAAGCAAATAAAACACCCCCAGGAGCAAAACATATTAAAGTTTAATTTGTGTGTTAATGGACTGCTAAATTGGCCATGCCCACCCAGTCACATGACCACCTAGCCGGTCCGCCCCCCAACAGTCTGAGGGACCTTGAATTGGCCCCGTTTAAAAAGTTTGAGGACCCCTGTTATAGAGCATTGCACACCAGAACAACTAGACACAAGGACAGTTTTTCCCTGCATGCCATCACTCTGCTAAACAACTAATTCCCAAACACTGTCAAACTATTTACTATTAGACTGTATAAGACTGTATTACTATTATTCTTCTCATCCTACTTATGACTATAATCTTGTTGCTTGTATCTTTACAATTTATATTGCTTCATTTAGTTTCCTAGTATGATTGATTGCTTATTTAGTATCCTATGACTATCACTAAGTATCTTATGACTCTTGATGAATGTACTTTTTATGTACACAGAGAGTTTATGCACCGAGGACAAATTCCTTGTATGTCCAATCACACTTAGCCAACAAAGAATTCTATTCCATTCCATTCCCATTCTATTCTATTAAGAATTCTATCATTCAACCTGTGAAATTCTAACACAGATCTATTTAACACTAGCCATGTTAAAATTTAAATCATCATCTTCCACATTTTGCAAACGGTACTCAAAAGGATCCTCTGGTTAAGTTTCTTAGTTAACCTGAAAGCCCAGTTAAATTATGCAAGACTTTGCAATCTTTCTGGACAGATTATTAACAAATGGTTGGCCATGCAGTATATAGCAAAATTTCCAGTTTCAGAATACAGATCAAACAGTAAGATCCCAGACTGAGAACTTGTAAGATTTCACTGATTGCTTCTTTTAAGGTAAAAGAATTGTTTAGCCAACAAGACTGCTAAAGTTAAGAGTCTATGATTCTGGTGAGATACAAGCTTGATAAATCATAAGTATGAACACTGGCATGTAAAATGCAAAAATAATTTCCCTTGAAGGAAAAAAAGGCTTAACTATCAGAAACTGATACATTTTAAAACTCTTGTTGGCAATATGTATATTCATTAATTCAATGTATGCTAAATATATACAGAGGAGACTAGTTTGGGTTTAAACTTGGGGTCCTGATGTGTTTGTTCTCCTATGTTGTGCCATACGCTTATGAAGTGGTTGAAGGACTAGATTCAGCAATCCATCCACATTTAAAAGACACAGGCCACTCTTTTGAAGACAGCGAAGTCCACATTTTGGACAGAGAGAACTGCTGGTTTGAAAGAGGGGTTAAAGAGGCCATCCATGTCAAAATTGAACAGCCCTCTATCAACAGAAGGGCAGGGATAGGACATCATCTATCTCCAATTTATAACATAGTCCTTTCAACATTTTTAAGACGGTTCCACACCAATTTGCACCACTCAGGTGACCCTGATGACATAGATAAACCTCCAGGTGACCTTAACACCGGCTAAAAGAATGCAAACGACCAGCTGTCTGCAAAGAGTATACATCCTTCCATTCCCCACCACCCAATCAGAGCTGAAGAAGCTTCTTGGATGAGAAGCAAAAACATCTAAAAAAAACCAGAAAGTCCAGTTCCTTTTGAAAACAAACACACCTTTGGGACAATCATGAACTAGATCAGTGATAGCTAACCTTTTCAGCACCAAGTGCCCAAAGCGCATGCGCACACATGCACCCGCAAACCCTGAAAATGCAATGTACATGCATACCCGTGCATGCGCCCCCGGCATGTGTCCCGCCCCCCGCGCATGTGCAGCAGAGACCTAAAGACCAACTGGCCAGTGGGACATGTGAGCGCATGCGCGGCAGAGCTTAGCTGGGGCAACGTCTTGTGTGCCCGTAGAGAGGGCTCTGAGTGTCACCTCTGGCACGCATGCCATAGGTTCGCCATCACGGATCTAGATGGCTGAGAATCTCCATAGACATTTATGACATGTCATGCTTTCAAACTCTTTCCTGGGAAGCTTCATAGAAGTAAAAATTGAACTCTGAAGAAACTATATAGAAAAGAGTAGTGATACTTTTGAGTTTTAGTGTTGCAGAAGACTCCTGACAACATGATTAAAACAAACAAATGAATTGTGGAACAAATCAATACTGAGTTCTCATTTGTGGCACAAATGACGACGCTCAAATTATCATATTTTAGACACATTATGCAAGGTGAGATCAATCAATCAAGACTACCTTCTTGTGGACAAGTCTATATTGCTGGCATAGATGGAAGGAAAGAGTAAGGTGAATGGATTCAATTACAACAGCGATGGATACTATTTCAGTATTGTAAAATTTAAAGGGGCAAGTTCGGAGAGATCATCATGATGAAACAACTACCTATATCACAGGTGTCAAAACTTGCAGGATCACATTGCCTTCAAATGACTTTTGTTTTTCCCATTCGCAGAGCTGGGGTGGGTGTGACCTGTGCATGATGCATCCGGCCCATGCATCCGGCCAGTTTGATACCCCCGACCTATATGAATGTGAAGTCAACACTAGCTTGATGGCACATTAGAAGATAAAACATAGAAAAATAATTGGAAGGGACCTTGACAGTTTTGTAGTCCAATGCCATGCCCATGGCAGAAGATCCTATACCATTCTGGACTTCTTTGGGTTTTATGGGATGGATACACGTGATTATGGAAAGAACACCAGAGTAACAGAACAAAATAACAGAGTTGGGAAGATCCCAGTTGTCCTGCGGTCCAATCCCCCCACCCAAGCAGGAGATTCTACACCATTTCAGGCAAATTGCTGTTTAATCTCTTCTTAAATACTTCCAGTGTTGGATCACCCCAATGTCTGGAGGCAAGTCATTTCACTGATTAATTGTTCTTAAGGAAATTTCTCCTTAGTTCCTAGGTTGCTTCTCTCCTTGATTTGTTTCCACTCATTGCTTCTTGTCCTGCCTTCAGGTGCTTTGGAGACTAGATTGAGGCCCTCTTTTTGTGGCAGTCCCTCAAATATTGGAATACTGCTATCATGTCACCCCTAGTCCTTCTTTTTCACTAGACTAGACATATCCAATTCCTGCAACTGATCTTCATATTTTTAGCCTCCAATCCCCTAATAATCTTTGCTGTTCTTCTCTGCATTCTTTCTAGAGATTTTTAATATTGTGGCAACCAAAACGGGATGCACTATTCTAAGTGTGGTCTTATCAAGCCATTATAAAATGGTATTAACATTTCATGTGATCTTAAATTAAACTACTTCTATTTTTAATTCCTAGTTGGTTTTTGAGAGCCAAACACTTCTGAAAATACTGACAAGAAAGATACAGACACTTGTCCAGGCAGTCACCAGGATTCAACATTGACTCTAGGGTACCAAAAACAAAAAACAAACAAACAAAAAACACAAAACGAAACAAAACTACCAAAAGCAGATTATGAAATACCAATTGGGGGGAATATCCACAATTATTACAAAAATTCTGTGAACTGTATTAAATGAATAAATGGGTATTTTGAGCTCAAATCGGTTCCAAATTGATCAGAAAAGCTTATTTTGCATTCAGAACAATATGTTTCAATTCAAATAAGTTCGGATTCAAAATGTTTTGTGCATAAGTCTCATACCGAGCAATGTAAAATCTTGAAATTTTCCATAGGGAGCTATACAGATAGTCCTTGACCTATGCCAACTGGGACAAGAATTTCCAATGCTAAGTAAGACAGTTTTAAGTGAGTCGCACCACCCCATTTTATACCTTTTTTTACCACATTTAAGCGATTCACTGCAGTTAAGTTATATGGTCATTAAGCAAACCTAGCTTCCCCAATTGACTTGGAAGCTGGCTAAGAAAGTTGCAAATGGTGATTACATAACCCTGTGATACTGCAACAGTCTAAATACATGCTTGTTGCCAAACACCTACATTTTGATCACATGATCGTGGGGATGCTATGATGGTCATAAGTGCAAAATCATAAGTCACTTTTTTCAGTGCTACAATTACTAAATGGTTGCTAAACCAATGGCTGTAAATGGAGGACTATCTGTATTTCTTCTTATATTTCCAAAACACATACAGTAGGATTCTACTAGAATTAACAATGCTTTTTAAAAATGTTACTTAGGGTCAGAATATTAAAGTTTACAACCCTAATAATTTGCATAAAAGTAATTTTCATTTAATTTAATGTTGGACATTCTTTTTAGCAATTGTTGAAATTTATTTTAGATTTGGCATACTATTACGATGAGATTTATCAATAGTGATAAATAGTACTATAACGTGAAGTACATTAAGGACATATAGAGAAACTGCTTACTATTCCTAGGGAATTAAGAATCACAGCGATTTTTTTTAACAAAATGTTTTCTATCTCTTGATATAACAGTATTATCTAGAACTCCAAGCCACTGATAGTACTTGTGATTCCATTTTAAGTAACATGATCAATACTTGCAAATTATGTTCTGACTGTTTACAAGATGTGCAACCTTAACTGAAATCAGTAGTATACTTCTGGTCAGATTAACCATTTGATTTATAGAAAATTTGTCTCTTGCATTGATGAAGCAACTTGTTTGTTCTTCCCTACCCTAAAACTGCTCAGATTCCTATTCAAGATTCCAATGTAACTTTGGAATTAGAAACAAGAAAAAAAAATCCAAGAATCAGAATGACATTTTAGTCTAAATCTATAGATTTATTTGCCTAAGTTTAATAAATAATAATAAACTCCATTTAGATCAGGCTGTCAAACTCCCGGCCCATCGGCCAGATGCATCATGTGCTGGCCATGCCCACTCCCGGTTTAGCAAAGAGGAACAAAGTCCCGATACGTCACGTGATGTCACTGTGGCAATGTGAGTTTGATACCCCTGATTTAGATGTTAAATAGATGGTAGAGGGGATCAAAACTGAACTTTGGAACATCTCAAAATTCAGCTACCATAAGGTTACCCAGAAATCCTCCAATAAATAATCATATTGAAAGAAACAACTATCATCATGTTGGGCATCAAACCCCAATCTGGAAACAATGTTAAAACAGATACTGTGACTACAAGGCCCCAACAGGTCCAAACTCTTCACTATCTAATCCCTGTATCAATAATTCACTAATGCAGTTTCTGCCCAAAATTCAGTTCTGAACCAATCCTGGAATAATATAACTAATCTAAAATTGTCTGGAATTAATAGGCTATCATTTACTCTAAAGCCACATTTAAAAATTATATAATGGAATCTGAGCAAGCATTTTCCAAGGCTACAGAATTTAAATTTGCCTTTCATATAAGCAATTTCACAATTATTCCTACAATACAGTTGGGCAAACATATAGTTATTACTATACTTATTATATCTACTCAGGCCATTTCTGGCACATTTCAGAAGCCACAAATTCTAAGGATTCAAAGGTTAAGTTTATTTCAACATTCCAAGTAGCTTGTCCATTTCTCCATTGCCAGTAACACAAGACTTTTATATAAGTAAAATGCTAATACCGGTAGGCTGGAGGTTTTATTTATGAAAACTGTAAGAAAGACTGAGATCCCAGAATCATCTATGCTTTCATGGTCTTTTCTCTGCTGCAGAGGACTATATATTATGGTCTTATTCAGTTAGATGAGTGTTATAATATATAACTTCTGAAATAATTATTCTAAAGTATTGCAAAGTAATACAACATTATGCTGGGAATTGGCCTCTGTGTTATTTTGCACTATAAAAATTTAAATGTGCATTTATTTTGTAGCATGTAAAAGTATTTTATAACAGATGAAACAATTTTAAAAATGAGAGCTAGGCAGATAGTGAACATGAATGGAGTTAGTATTCTTCACAATTATACTATGACACATATATATGCATATTCCAGGCTTCAAGAGAGTAATTATTAGACATAGATACATAACTGTCTTTCTAAGCACTCTATGCAGTTCATATAAATTATATATCAATAGTGCTTCAATATCAAGCAAACATCAGAAAGAGAATAATGTTTCCAAACATCAGAAAGAGGATAAGTCTGAAAAACGTGGTTTGTATTCAGAAAACAGACCAAATTATTTTTTAATCCTAGTTTAGGAACTGGTTTGCCAAACTGTATTTTACTTCAAACCATTTTTTGTGCTGATGCCTGATAGCCAAGTAATATTTGTGCTGGCTGCCACTTCCCACTTTCTAATTATTTTAAATAATAATTTTAAAAGGCTGATAGCTGGATTTTGATCAAATCCACCCTCCTCCATTCTCATTGTATAAAGTAACCCATGTCACATGTAGGGAAGGGATTAAAAACAAAAATGGAACATCTAAGATGTCTTTTCAAAAGCAATCTGTTTTGTGGCTGTATCCCATATTATTTTCTTGAAGAATTGATGGATACTTACCATAAACTACCTCTTAATCCAGGTTCACATGACAGGTGAGACCATGAGCAGTCTAAAACAAGCCATAATATAAATTGCTACTGAGAAGGAATATTTAAAGCACATTCTTACTCATAATTTGGGTATGGATGATGCAATCAAATATCCTTGAGTATTTTGTATGAATATAATCTGATTATTTTAAGGGTACCTAAAGAGTTCATGGTTTACTCCATATTAAATCTAACATTTCTTCATTCGTCCCATCTGCATTTCACCATACAATATTTCACAGTGAAACATTAATTAATTCAGCATATAGAGAACAAGAATATATGAAAAAAACTTGATAGAATAAAAAAATGTTTCTTCCAAAAATAAGGGGCTACCACTGAAAAGCCCTGTTCCAGTTCAATTTAATCTGAACTTCCTTACAATAACAGGCAGAATAGGAAAATTGCACAATTTGATATTGAATCTGCCAAGGGCTGTAAGTTCACAGATATATACTACAGATATATACTACCATGATCTCAACATTATACCCATGTAAAAAGTTAATAAAATATATTTGCCACACATTATATGTATTACTTTTAATTTATTTTGCAAAAAAAAAAAGAATGTCATAATTATGAAAAAAATGCATGACTATTTGATCAAAATTTCTAGGCTCATGCTAAATTATAATGAGTTTTTCTTCTCATAGAGAAAGTTGCTAAAAATTAAAAGTGAGACACTATCCTTAGGTTGTATAATAAAGTAAAAACTAAGTGTTTGACAAAAGGTGTAATAACATATTGATGAAAATAACGCTAACAAAATTCATGTCATTTTTTCACACTAAATCTTTGAATTTAAGCAGTTATAGTAAAAAGAGAACATAAATTAAAAGCTACTTTATTAAATCATAATAGGAGCAAAACCATCTAACTTGTAAAACATATTCACTTATAATAAGGAAAGTTATTCTCATGCATTTCCATTTAACTTTCCTTTTTAGTGGTATTTCACCAGATTGAACACAAGAACAAGCTCCCCAAACCAACAAGCAGGTATTGGGGGAGGGTGAAACAGACAGACTGAGCTATATTATTTTGCTACCATAATTAACTGCATTTTTCATTTCTAGAATAATGGGTAATAAAAACAAAACTTCAGCTGCCATTTGCAAACAACCTACCAAATTGGACATTCAAAATATGAAGCAGAGGCATTTTAGCAACTGTTGCACCTTCACTTTCGGGCAAACAGTGAACATTAATTTGAAAAGTTCCATAATGAGTAAGAAGGCCAATATCTCTTGTAGTCATTATTTTGAGACAGAACTAGGAAGAAACTGACCATTACTTATGTGCCAATTCCTTACCAATGAGATGAATAATATGTAGCAAAGAACAGTAAAATATCTGGCATTAGGGACACTACAAAAAAGCAAGGCAGTCACTGCAAAAAATGCAAGTCTCATCTTTCCTTGTCTACCCTCCAGGTAAGCACCTTGTCACATAAATTTGCACAAATATTAAAGCAGAGCAAAACCGGATTTACTGCAACATCAGACCTCACTAAAGATTTAACTGAGGCGAATGAAAGAATAAGCTAGACAAAAAAAAACAACACCCACGTCAGGTCACCTCTCCTATCGTGTAAAATCGCGTGGGCGCCACGATGAAGCTACTCGTCATATCATTCCGTTCCAGCAACGAAGATCTGGACTCTTCCTTTCTTCGCATAAGACACGGCGGCGGCGCAACTCAGGTGGGAACGGAATCGAGCATCTCCTCCCCCACTTCTTTCCTCCCTCCCGTCAGGGAGTAGGCTTTGCAGCCGATTGCTGCTTTGGTCTCTCCCCGCTCCTGGCCCATTTGCCTCCCCCCACCCCCGGCCACTTACTTGCCGATCACCTCGCACAGCTCATACACATCCTCGAACAGCACGTCGTCGTCGGCCATTGTCCAGATAGGGCAGAATTATCCTTGCAGGCGGCAGAAGCGGGAGGGGGCGCGGGCAGGATCCCCTCCGCGCTCCCTGCACAAGACGCCGCCGCCAATCAGCACACCACGTTAAATCCAGTCCTTTCACACCGAACAGCCCAAATCCGTCCCGGAGGTTCCAATGGCTACGCCGAAAATTTCTCCAGCTGCCGCCGCTCCCTTTTTCTTTCTCCTCTGGGCCTCAGCCACCCGCCCGCCCGCCTCACTCCACTGCCACCTCTCGCTCCCGCCGCCAGGTCGTCACCTTTTTCCCACCGCCTCTGTCGCGAGTCTTTTTTCTTTCCTAGGGCCCCGGAGATTAAACGAAGAAGGCAAAGGCTATCCAACCAGAGGGGTGGAGCAGCAACTATGGAAGGGATGAATACAAAAATGAACCGGCGGAGGGCAGAGACGCCTCATTCGCTCCCCTCCCCCACTGGTGCACACTCACACACGATGGGGACAGAACGAGAGCGCGCGGGGAGAGGCAGACGCGGCTCCGGCCACGCGCCGACAGCGATAAGTCGTTTAACGAAGGGCGCGCGCTATCCCAGTCGCCACCTTTTTTAATCAGTCACGAAACCGCCCAGAGCAAGCACGCGCACTCATCGTTACAGAGGGCGAGGGGGGGCTCTTCCTCCTCCCTCTTTTCCTTCTGCACAAAGCCACTCCCACAAGTAGCTCAAAAATACGCGTTTGGCGTAAGGAAGCGAAAAGTGGTTGTTCTGCGCAGACGCAGATGCTTTGATGTCATAGAGCAGCAAGAGGGGGAAAGTGGGTAATGCTGCTATCTGTTCTCAAGCGGGTGGGATTTTCTCGTAGCAATTTTCGAGGCAAGGCTTTGAGATTGAAGTGGTATCCTAAACCAAGATGAAAAAACGAGCATGGCTTCTTCGAGTGTGCGGATCGGATAGTAAGGCATAGGAAGAAAGATCTCCGTCGCAGTGCTTTTGGGTGTTTTTTTTAATGATACCAGTTGACTAGTTTTTGCCAGAGCAGCAAGTTCTTTTGCTTATTTTTATTTTTTATTTATTTAATTTTAAATTTATATACCGCCCCATTCCGAAGACTCGGGGCGGTTCACAACTCCATCTAAAAAC
>JANHFL010008092.1:207905-218052 GCA_032468155.1 Oxyrhabdium leporinum
GTACCCCCAGCAGGCCCTCCCTGTGTGACCGCACGGGACGCCGGGAGGGAGTAGACTCGATACGGTCCTGCAGATATGCGAGAAACTAAAGGAAGGTACAAAAGGAAAACTAGCAAAATTAGCTGTTGTTTATAACCAAAATTCCTAATTGCAAGTTGTTCTGTTTAATTATTTTCTGTTCTGGTGTATTTTCCCCTGTACCTCAATTGAGTAAGAATCTAATATTTTAAAAGTAATAGTGAAATAGCATTGCTGAACCGACAAATAGAAATTCTGGTTTAACCATTCACTGTCCTATTCCAATTTGGATCACCTACTTCCTGATGGGAAATAACTTTAAAATCCTTTGCTGGATTTCTAGAGTGATTACTTATGTGCCATCAAGTCTTAGCGACCAGATACATTTCTTCCATGACAATCTGTTCCTAACCTAGTATTTTCAGGTCTTCCAATGGTGCTATAAAAGTCCTTTTACTGTTGGTCCTCTTTTTCTTTCTTTCCACTTTTCCCAGCATAAAATGTTCTTCAGTGAATTAGGTCTTTGCATAATGTGTCCAAAGGAGGATAATTTAAACGTAGTCAATTGTGCCTTAAGTGAAAGATCTGTTGATCTGTTTTCTTGGCTGTACATGATATTCTCAGGAGCATTCTCCAACACCAACTTTAAAGGCATCAGTACTCTTCCTATCCTGCTTCTTCGAAGTCCAACTTTCACTTCTATACAGTGTCATAGGGAATACCATCAATAGTACTATTCTGATCTTTGTAGTTAAAAGCTCATCAGTATTTGAATATCTTTTACAAGGCCTTCAGGATTGCTCCACCAAGTGCTAATCTGTGATGTATAGGTAGTCCTTGACTTACAAGTTACAACAGTTTGTTTAGTGGCCGTTCAAAATTACGTTATGATTGTTTTTCACACTTTGGATCATCCCGCCGATCATGTGATCGAAATTCAGGTGCTTGGCAACTGGTTGACATTTATGATGGTTGCAGTGTCCTGAGGTCATGAGACCATCTTTTGTGACCTGACAAACAAAGTCAATGGAAAAGCCAGATTCACTTAACAAACGTGTTAGTAACTTAATAATTGCAATGATTCACTTGTGTCAAGAAAGGTTGTAAAATGGACAACAAATGTCTCACTTGGCAACAAATTTTGGGCTCAGTTGTTATAAGTCAAGGACTACCTCTATTTCTTGACTGTTAGTTTCTGTACTGTTGATGGTTGATCCTAAAAACTATATACTTCTATATCTTCCTTATCAGTTCTACTGGTAAAATTAATACACACACACACACACACACACACACACACACATAAAAAAAAAAAAAAAAAGAAAAAAAAAAATATATATATATATATATATATATATATATATGAATGGGGGGTGGGGGCAGACAAGCCTATTCTGTATTGTTGCACAAAAGCAACATCCACATTTCATCCACTAGAAACCAGGCTTGATTCAAGAATGCATACACCTAATGGCTGATATCAGTAGTCCTTAACTTACAACCACAATTGGTACTAGAATTTTGATCGCTACGTGGATGTTGTTAAGGAAGTAATCATGTGATAGGACCTCATTTTGCAACCATTTTTAACCACATTTGTTTGGCAGATCACTGCAATCATGGAAATCTGGCTTCCTCAATTGACTTTGCTTGTCGAAAGTGGGCTGGGAAGGTCACAAATCATGGCCATGTGATTGCAACATGCTCTAATTCATAAATGCAATCCAGTTGCCAAGTACCCAAATTGAGACCATGTGACCACAGGGCTAGTGCAGTGGTCATAACTTTATAAGCCATTTTTTCTGAGGCCATTATAACTTTGAACCATTATTAAATAAATGGTTGTAAGCCAAGGACTCCTGTATGTGTGAAAAAGATTTTGAGCACCAAAATTTATAGTTAGAATATGGAATATATAATATAGTTAGAATTCAAGGATTAGAGAAAAAAAATGTTATTCAAATGAGCTTGATAATGCTGACCTTTATGGACTAATCCAGTGTAAGACAATTTCTATTATCACAACAATTGAAGCAAAAGAAAAACATGTTGCATAATAGTCTAGATTTATGTATTACATTAAGCCAAGGTTTAATTATGATTGATTATATAAAGCAATTGGCTAGATTCACAAACCACTTTAAGCCCGCATGTGATTATTCACATACCACATTAGGAAGAAGCAAGCCACAGAATAGTTTTTGACAATATAGAAATCTATGCAGAGCTTTGTACAAAAGATATCAGAAGGTATGGAAAAAAGATAATTCAGAGACATTGGGAATGTTTCGCATTTTTATTTATTAAGCCATTATTTACTGGATAAACAGTTATGTTTTCATAAAGTTATGCTCTCATTTTAAGCCAGGGTTCTGGACATACTGGGAATTGCACGCAACAGAGAAATTCACATAAAAAATAAATTAGACCTACTTTGTCTGTGCAAGCCTGCAATGGGCAGCTATTGTACCATAAAGTTTGGGAACTCTGTGGCATACAACTGGTACCACAATGCTGGCAACAGTGAATCATTTGTTTTATTCTAGGAAAGGGAATGTACAAGGCCACCATTTACAGGATATACATGTACACGTTTACATGAACAATGTATAAGGTGAATAGAAGTCTACTCCTGTAACAGCAACCTTTCTGCTTCTTTTATTTCAGCATCACAGGTTCCCCTTTTGGATCCTAAGCATATGTCAGTTTACTGCATATACTATCTCCGAGTTGGTCAGGTTACAGTATAAACCAACAGATGCAGTGTGTATGTCCATGGCCATTCTGAAGCACCTTTTCAACTTCAAACTCAAACCCAAATTCTGCATCTGGCCATTTTATTTTATCTTAGAAAATAATTTGTAGTTTGGACCTACTAGCTTTCAACAAAGAGCATCAGCTTTCTGATGATAAAACTGTGTTTTAATTATGCTTATGACATAATGGCTGAAATCTGGCAAAACAAACTAGCACTGTCATTATTTAGCAGGAAATGTTGCAGATGACCTGGGAACAATGGAGCCTTGTAACTTATTAGGCATCTACTCTTGCTTAAAAAGTGTTATGTGAAGTATCATTTGGAAGAGACATGATGGAAAGCTGAGGTCCGATATCTATGGTCCGTCTGGTGATGATAATAGTATGAGAGATAACTTAGAATGTAAGAGGAGTTTATACATTTCATTTGTTAAAGAAAAATAGTTCATGCTGTGATACTACTTGTTAATAAAAGCATGAAAAAAGACAGCAGATTGGAAACCAGTTGGTCTGATTTTGTGGAGAATAATGGGGAAAAAAGCAAGAACTGGTCCTGTATGTAAAATATTATTAATTTACCAATAAAAAGAGAAAGTGGACATAAACAAGATATAGTATCTTCTTTGAACTGAAAAAAAGAATTGAATTACAGATTGTCATAGAAGCATATGCAGTTACAGTAATGTGGAATAGAAAAAGGATTCTTGGTGAAATAATGTGGCAGAGAACAAAAATGAGATAAATATATTGAATGATAATTACAAAGTACAAGGAACAGTTAAGATTAAATGAGGTAGAGAAAATACAATTTTTGATGAAAGATCAAAAATTGGGGTAGGCGATGGAAGTGGGCTAAGCAAAGTATCTCCAACAGAATAAATAGAATTAAAAATAAAGGTGATTAAATTATCTAAACTGAATGAAGCGGAGCAATACTACAAGGAATATTTTAGATGTTTGTATGGAAATGTTAGTGATATATTGAAGTTTATAAGATGAAATATAAATCTAAATATCCAAAAAAAATGATGAAGAGAAAGGTATAAATGTTGAGAGAACCTTGAAAAACAAGGTAGCAGGTATAAGGTGGATGTAAGTGGAAAAACAATGAAGTATTTATTTATTTAATCTTCAATATTTATAATCTGTCACAATCTAAGAGCAGCTAAGATGTGGTTTTGCTTATGGGAATGGCTGTATGGCTTATGAATCACCTGTGCATTTGTGACAATTGAGGAAAAAATGCGGCCAATGTGCCAGTATACAAAGGGAAACATTGCTAAACTGATTATCTAATCTTTAGAGGGATCAGTTTAGATGCATCTCTGGCTGAATTGTAATTGAAAGTGTACAATGAATAACAAGAAAAGTTGGCCAGTGCATTGCAAGGCAGAGTGTACGTATTGAAAGAATATGAAATGAATAGATTTGAATTGTGGGATGTTTCATGTGAATATAGTGTTGAAGTTTAGCTGCTGAATATGATATGAACAATATACAATGGAAGTTCTTACATGTGTAAGAATAACTGAAACACTTAGTAAACATTCTACATTGAGCAAGAAGTAAGACATGGGTATTTAATGTCCTCTTGATTGTTTAATGTATTTATGGATAATTACTAATGAATTCTTGTGGTAATGTTAAAGGTATTTTTGGAATGTGAATGTTTGTGCTATTTTTAATGCAGATAATGTCATGTTCTTAGCCTAAGAACCTAAATGATTTGCAGAGAACCTAAGAAAGTCGTCTTGTTGGATGAAGAAATCCTAAAAAAAGAAAGTTGAGAAAGTCTTCTTGTTGGATGAAGAAACCCCAAAAAAAGAAAGTTGAGAAGTTCAATGTTTGAAAAGGCAATGTGGAGAGTGATATATGGACAAGGTGAAAGAAAGGATAATTTGGAAGGATACAAAGGTATGGAAAAGATACCGTGAATGGTATCGGTGTCATCAAGATTTAGCTCTGTTTCCTTTATTTTATATCATAGCTCTGTTTCCTTTTTTTTGTCTTCAATTTCATTGACTTACTATTTTTTATTAGTAGTACAATATTCTATTTCAGTATACAACTTAATATTGCTTTCCCTTAAAAAGGATACTGTAGCATAACAGGCAAATATGTGTGATATATACATGCACACATACATACAGGTAGTCATTGACTTACAAGCATTCATTTAGTGATGATTTAATGTTACAGTAGCACTGAAAAAAGTGATGACCAGTCCTTGCCCTTGTGACTAGCATACCCATGGTCATATGATCAGAACTTGGGTTTGTTTGACAACTGGCATGTATATATGATGGATGCAACATCCTGGGGTCATGTGATTGTCATCTGCAATTTTTGCAGCTGGCCTCTGACTAAAAAAGTCAATGGAGGAAGCCAAATTCATTAATGACTGCATGATTCCCTTAACAACCGCAGTGATTCACTTAACCATGGCAAAAGGTCATTAAAATCTAGCATGACTGATTTAACAACCACCTTGCTTAGCAGTGGAAAGTCTGGTTTCAGCTGTGGTCATAAGTTGACAACTATCTTTATATACACAGCATTTTTTTTCTTTCTCCTATTCTTCTTCCTCACTTTTTTTTGGGGGGAAGGGCAGACTCATTAGTTTTAATCTTGTAATATTTAATTTGAATTTTATGTAAATCATAATTCATTTTGAACACATTAGAAATGCTTATGTCTGTAGCGATTTCATATGGAGGCAGTAGATGGACCGAGTAGCTGCACAATTTCTTTTTCTAGTCAAAAAACACAGAACCAAGTACAAGATACACAGGAGTGAGTGCTTCTGTACCAGACAAATTCCTTGTGTGTCTACACTTATTTGGCCAGATAAAGTATTCAATTCAATTCAATTCAATTCAAAATATTTCAAGGAACTATGCCACCCAAGGTCTCTAGAGCATTGGCTAGGAGAGCTTGAATTTTGTACAATTTTGAACTGCTTTGTAGGAGTTCTTACTACATTTTTGCTGTTGGAGATGCACAGTGGGATTTTTGTTCTTTGCAGATTATGTTATTAAATTAAAAAAAACTGTTTTTCTCGTAATTTCTGTGTTTTATATCTTGTTTGTGGGAGAATAATTTGAATATTTAAAAAAGGTTGTTGCATTTCTTTTATTGGGATACCATGTCAAAATATAAATATTTTTTTTATTTATTAAATTTATATGCCACCTATCTCACTATCCAAAGTGACTTAAGTACTGCACATAGAGACAAACAAAGTGTTCGCATGGAGACTTAGAATCTAAATGAGAAATGAATCCATGAACTACCACTTTTCAAAAATAAAAAATCAAAGCAAACAAAAGGAACTGAACTAGTCACCTTTCATCCATAACCATAACACATAAAAACTCATGTGTTGCCTCTGAAATATAGGGTTTGAGCGTATACAGGATTCTAGTAGAAAGGGCTAATATTTAAGTGGTATGTTGAGAGTGTCATTTTAGTACTTAAGTTACACTGAGCTGGCATGCAGATTACACTTCTTGATATTCAAGTAAAAATTGATGGGTTTAATGCTGGCAACTGCTGCTGCTCTATATAGATAGTCTTTGACTTATAACTAGTTGCTTAGCAACTGTTTGAAGTAATGGCAGACCTCCCAAAAGTTACTGGATGCCCCCGCAGTTGTTCACCTTCATGACCAATCACAAGGATCCTGCAGCATCCCCCTCATATTGCTATTCATCCTCCTGCCAAATCCCTGCAGAGCTTGGGCCTCCTTTTCACCCCAATGGGTTACGTACCCTACTCCTCATCCTGTCACCTATCATGCACAGAAGCAGGTCAGAAAATAATGGCTGCTACCAGGTTTATGCTGCTTCAAAAGGTAAGTGTGCAATGGGTGACACCTGTCCCATTTAATGAACCACACAGTCTTTTAATGACCCAGAACAGCAGGTTTTGTGGGGTCATAAGTGGGGCAATCACATGTGTACTTCACTTATGGCTTCTGACTATAAGGGACAGACTCCATTACGGTTGAGGGCCAAGGACTACCTATTATTCATATGGCATTCTCATCTGGGCTTAACCATATGTTGTTCAATAACAATTTTTTATTTGCACCACTCACTAAACTCATAAATTAAGTATATTAGTTTAGTTACTGGATTTGTATAATTGATCTAAAACATGTTTTTATGATTTGGTGTTCTGTCCAAACCTAAGCAATGAATGTTCTTTTTATAATATTGAAAACCTGAACTAATTTACTACTTGTTATAGAAAGTGCTTAGTGTGGTACTTGTTGGGTTGATGTTTGTATTGTGCAGAGTAATAAATCACTTCTGGCAAAAACGGCTAATATTGGGATGTATTCAGCTTGTATTGGGATGAAAAGTGCTGCATATAGCATTCAGTTATCAAGAACTGTTCAACATGGAATACTAAGAGATCTTTGAAAACAGAATAACCACTGATCTTGCTTTACTTATCCTGTCAGTTTCTCTTTAAGAATTATTCTTGTTACACTGCTTTGAATCAAATGCATCAATGTTCATTAAGTAGCTTTTGAAAGACAAAATAATGTAAGTATGTTAATGCCCTGGACTCATATACTGTACGTATCAATAGATGGCAGGTATTTAATAAAAAGGATTTTATATGATATTCATGGACTTGAGATTCATGGATTTGTTGCTAATACTATACACATAAATATAAAAAAATTAAATACTATGGACTGAACGAATCATACAAAAAGGTGCTTCATAAACACTGGCACATGCATAAAAAGCACCCATTTTAAAGCAATAAAACAACCAGAAGGCCAAAGTGCTGTAGGATTTCTCAAGTTCAGTCTTCATTATAGTTGTACGCATAACTACTCAGCATTTCAGGAGTCCCTGCAGAAGTATATCTGCATGCATGTGCAGACAACCTAATCTCAAAATAATGCTGAGCCAAATACAACGTGTGTATATTATTTTACTTTGTGAATCACATCCTTATTAAATGCTAAGCAAAACACACAAACTTTTCACAAAAATGCAAAGAACAACAAAGTGTTTGAGGAAAGGGTATTTTAAGAATACATTCACTTTTTGGGAGCCATGTAGTCTTTTCCCATGTCTTTTTATTTCTGATGAGTCAGTTCACTTAATATTCTCTGTGAAACCTGGAGTAGCTAATTCTTTAGTAGCTTCTAATTTGGTACAAAGGAAGCCAATTTTCCTAACAAAGCAGGTTTGGCAACCAACTCAGCAGGTTTTTTCATAGCTTCACTGTAAGGGAGGAACCTGACACTATCCACCTATACTTTAGGATTGTTGTTCCCAGGTTCCACCCATTCTGTTGAAATTACTGATTTTAAAATGAAAGTTGGAATTTTGGAATAGCTACTCTTAAGAATATTTTCTAATCTTACGAATGCAGTCTTTAAAAACTCAAACTGCCACTGTGAATCTTCATACATAATAACAAATATTATTCAAGCACTGAGAAAAAAAATGAAGACGAGCTTCTTCAGGAGAATCTCTTTATAGTGCTATTGTTTCCTTTGGAATTACAAAATAAAGTCAGATGCACCAATTTGAATTCCAAGCTATGAACTTATTAGCATAGTAGCCTCCACCTTTTTGATTTGGTAGGCATACTTGAACAGTGAGAACATGTGAATACTCTCACAAAATGGCTGCCAGGGAGAGGCTTGCCCATTCACAAATACCAGTAGCTACCAGCAAGGACATAGCCTCCTAAATTGGTGACTGTGATGGAAGTAGTCTATATGTTTGATTAAATAAATAAAATAAAAATTTACTAGTAATTTATCAAAATGGTACTTGTCACCAAATCTACACCTGTACCCTGCAGAACATTGTTTACTATCTCTGTGGTGGTTACCTGAGCATCAACAATTAATGCATGTTTTATTCCAACGTTATCATCAGATTCTCTCTCTCTATATATGAATGCTCAGATCCATAATAAATATCAGTGTGTCCTTTGGAAGTAACTTTACTCACATACATATTCATTAAACTTGATTTATACAAAGCAGGATTATAAAACTTGATCCTATTGAATGAAAAGTTTGTCCTGCAGCACTTTAGGTATTGATAAACACTTCAGATTTAGATGCCATACTTAGACTGTTTAGCATAAATGAGATTTCCCTCAAAAGATACTTGCAAAATTCTATGGTGTAGAACAAGGGTGTCAAACTCTGGGACACAGGCTGGATGCATCATGTGCAGGCCATGCCTACCCCAGCTCCACAAAGGGGAAAAATGTCACGATACATCACGTGATGGCAATGTGACGCCACGTGGTGTAGAACGTATATATGCAGTACAATATATTAAAAACAATCTTTCCATTTGTTAATAATGTCTGTTTTGAATGCAGACATATTCCGAAGCCTTTAAAGTGAAAACCAAGAGATCACATTACAATTGAAAAAAATAGCTCAAACATTTTGCATGAAGCTGTATGAGGATACACATGAGCTATATGAGGAATTATGTAACATTTTTACTTAAATTTATGAAACTGCTTTATTTGATAGATTAAAAGTAGACTCCAAGTCTTCTAAAATCAATGGAAGCATTGCTGTGATATTTTTTACAGTGTAATGTATTTTAAAACCAAATATACTTGTTTGATAATCATCTATGAGCTCATCCTTGTGTTTCTCAACCTGGGACAAACATATCTCCCTAAGCATGTTTAAATTACATCCTCACAATTTTACTTTTGTCTCATCCCTAGTTCATTGTGAACACAGCTTAAAGTCATATTTAGCTATTATAATTTTAAAGTAAAGGTAGTGCTTGACCTATGACCATAACTGAGCCAGAAATTATAGTTGTAAGTCATTGCATACATAAGTTGAGGCATCATGTGACTGGATCTGATTTTTTGATGTTTTTAGCAGTCAGTAAGTGAGCCAATTTTTCCCAATGGGAAAAGATAATATAAATTGCAGTCATGTCACTATGGGATGCTGCAAATGGCTATATAGCTGAGTCAATTGCCAAATGCCCAAAATGTGATCATATGATGATGGGGGGATGTGACCCTCAGAATTTCAAAAATGGGTCATTGGAAGTTTTTTGGGGTATACATCATAAATTAGAACAATTGCTAAGTGACCAATCATAAGTTGAGGAGTGCCTGTTATGTTTTCCTTTTTCTGATGCATTTTTTTTCAGAACACAACGTAGGATACTACAGCAGTAATGCTATAACTTCATTTTGCCTGCACTTTTTTGCATGTATAAACTATTGTGTAGTGGATTTCAGTAGGCAAGAAGCAGACCAGCATAGCTACAACATTTATTGACTCAAAACTGGAACTGAGGAACAGCAGGCAAATGCCTGTAATTTATACTCTAGGCCCACAGGG
>JANHFL010008092.1:232857-246177 GCA_032468155.1 Oxyrhabdium leporinum
GTTGTATAAACACAATTTCCACCCAGTCACATGATCAAGCCACGCCCACCAAGCCACACCCACAGAACCGGTAGTGGGAAATTTTAGATTTCACCACTGACCACATGAGCTGCAGGCAAGCCAAGAGACATGAAGATGAGCCTCCCATGGCCATCTGCTGCTCTGGTCCACTGCTGCTTGGCTTTCCTGTGTCCTGTGTGGCGTGTCTGGATCTCCTGCTTTCCCCTCCGTGCCTCTGCCTCTGTCTGGTGCCAGTGTCACTGTGAAAGCCCAGAGCTTGGTGGCAGCAGCACAGGTGAGAAAATGGGAAGCCCTCCAGCTGCTGACATTGCTCTGCATTCTGCCCACCCACTTGCTTGTCCACCCCCTGGCTCACCCTCTGGCCACTCCATGGTGAGTTGTCCTCATGGTGAGATGACTGTGAGGAATTTTCTTGTGGTGACTTGGCAATGGTGAGTTGGCAGAGGTGACTTGGTGGTGGTGAGCTGTTTGTGCCAAGTTGTCCTAGACCAGGGGTCCTGTTGTGGGCTGTGTTGGGATTTTGTTTGCCCTTGGGGGGCTGGGGTAGACATGGCCTAGTTATCACAGGTGACTGAGTTGGTGTGGCCAGGCCTGGGACATCAGGGGGACGGTCCCTCACAATCTTTGTGACGGCCCATGGGCCAACTCCTCAGCCTATTATGGGCCAGATCCAGGCTATGTGCCATGTGTTGACATCTCTGTCCTAGACCCAAGAAAGAGATGCAAGTATTTGAAGCTTGGTTTATTATAACCTGGAATTATATGTCATAGACAACAGTTGGAATTATGTCATAATAGCTTCATTAATTTTTATAGAATAAACTACTTTTCAGAAGTTCTTGTATCCTTGAATGCCTGTTTATCTGTTTATAATAAGAGTCAAGAGAGCCTTGTACAGTAATATCATCTGCTTACAAAAGAATACAGATATTCACACTTCTAATATCACTACAAACATTCTTTATATATGTATCAATAAATATATTAAACTAGCAGGTGGTTATCACACATCTTTGTCTGTTCTCTGCTCAATGTTAACCATTTTCTAAGCATTCCTGTCAAGTTCAAAGCCCATATGCTGTTGCAACGATGATTGCTTCTCAGCTTTCCAGAGAAATAGGGGGGAGGGAAGGGTGAGATGGATGGAATGTAGCTGCAGACATCAAGAAGATGAGCCGTGAGAGCCAAGGATACTTCAGCAGGTATTTGTCAAAACTATGTTTTTCTCATAACAATACAATGACACTCAATTTGACAATGTGACCTGCACTACTAGGGGGAGGGATAATTCTATTCTTTAATGATGTGGGTTTGCGCAGGAATTAGCTACATCTGGTTTTGTCCTCATTAGTGCTGAAATGATGTACTCAATAAAGTGTCAGTGTTCCAAGTAACAACCTCCAAGAACAAAGACTCCGAGATTAGCATTTCCTCAAAGTTCCATTTTATTAGAGATGTCATATTGGCACATCTGGGAAAACCCAAATCTGAGAGTTCTGGGTTTTCCCCCACCTAAAATAAAATCAAGAACCCATCCCCTGCACCCACAAGTCCATCACATGGTCCAATCATATCTTCGTTCCAATTGGAGACTGCCCCCCAGTCACTCCCCTCCAGGTGCCGGGCAATCGTCCTTGACTCCCAGAGAAAGGAATGTCGTTGTGGCTAATCTTACATCGCTCCTTGCAATCCCCCCTCCCACTTTCCTAGGCACTAAATGTGGCAGCCTCAAAACTCCAAAGGAAAAGATGGCTTCCAAGGCTGACAGAAAGTTTTGCATTCAGAGATTGGAACATCTCAACTGTGTTTGCTTTGGCTGGGTTGACAATTCCATTAAATTACATATGCTTACCGTCATCATAAACTGTTTTTATTGCATTCAGCAACCAACATTGTTCATGAAAAATATTCCAAAATATTAATAATTCATAAGGACTCATATTATCATTTACTTATGATACATCATAGTATCATATTATTATATACTTTTCATAAACCAATACATGCAGTAAACTTTCTCACACATATACAGTATGTTTTTCAATAACCTTATGAAGAACATAAAAATGGTTGGCATACCTGTTGCCCAATACAGAGTTTCATTGTGCATACTTCACATCTAAGATAAAAACTGGAATATACCCACATCTAAGTGGTTCTAACATCACTTAGTCTTGCTAGAATTGAATTGGAGACAGGTTTTTCTCCGTTTGGACCCGCACAGCTTCCAATATTTGGAACAAGATGTCAACAGCCTCATTTGACCTGCTTGGAATTGAAGTTGTTAAACAGAAGGAGTAAGAATTGAGTTCTGTGGTACCCTGCAAAAAGGGACTAGTGATTTACCACTCCATTCAACCAACATTAACTGAAACCATCCCAGAGGAAGGGGGGAAACTATTGTAACATGGTTCTTCCTATTTCCAAATGCGAAGAAGGTACAGAAAGATTCTGTGGTCAACAGTACTGAAAACTGCTGAGAGATCAAGCAGCACAATGCTGAAAACTACTAGCCTTTGAGGAAGAGGGGCAGCTAAGAAGTATAAAATATAATGCACAAATAAGTAAACCTGCTTCCCTTAGGGTTCTCTGCAGCAGCAGACTAAACACTAAAAAGGGAAGGCTGAAGATGAGATGATAGTTATCTAAAACTCATCCTAGATCACACTATAAGATTGGGCCTCAGGCACTCAGTTAGGTCAATCAGAATCCAAATTGGAATGGATCTATCCACAAGATAGCCAGAGTATTCTATCAGTGACCGTGTAAGTGATCCTGGGTCCCTTTCTTGCCCAGTAGGGACTGGATTACTCTAGTCAGGGCCACTGGACTAGTACTGTGTTTCCCCAAAAATAAGACCTAACCAGAAAATAAGTCCTAACCTTATTTTTAGCATGCTCCTAATATAAGTTCTACCGCCAAAATAAGTCCCAGGTAAGGTAATCATCAGCTGGAGTGTGTGTGTGTGTATGGGCATGGCCAGGACCAGAGGTGGCAAGGGCACAGGGACTAATGGTGTCCAGCAGTAGCCACATTCTGCATAGCACAGGTGAGTTGATTACCTGTCCAATCAGAAGGTGGAGGCAGACGCGTGGGGGGAAGGCAGGCAATCCAGATGTGCCATGTGGGCTGCAGGCAAGCTGAGAGATGGTGGGACAGGGAGGGTGGGTATCTGCGGGAGGTTCGTCTTTGCATGGCTGCACCAGCAGCAGACGGAGGCAGAGATGCAGAGGGGAAGGCAGGTGATCCCCATGCACTGCACGGGCTGCAGACAAGCCAAGAATTGGTGGGGTGGAGTGGGCAGGAGGCCACGGGAGGTTCATCTTTGCATCTCTTCACTTGCCTATGGCCCGCACAGCATGTTGGGATCACCTGCATCCACCCCCCCATGCATCTGCCTCTGACTGCTGCCGGTGCTGCCACATGAAGATGAGCCTCCCAAAGCTGCCCATCCACTCCAGCCCACCAACTCTTGGCTTTCCCGTGGCCCATGCAGGACATCCAGATTGCGTGCCTCCCTCCCGTGCCTCTGCCTCCATCTGCTGCTTGGACAGGTAAGCAATTCACCTGCGCTGTGTGGACTCCACAGCCTCAGAATACACTAACCAAGGGGTTCATGGGCTGCAGCTGCAGAATATCAAATTATAATATTTATTTCTCTGTCAGTTTTGTTTTATTCATCTGTCTCTATCTGTTTCTACAACTCTCTGTATTTGTATCATCTATATATCTATCTATTATGAGAAGTAAATTGTTGAAAGATTTTTAATCAACTGTATAAAACTATTATTTTAAAGTAGAGCTAGGTATTTACCTGTTATTGGGATATTATTTCTTGCAATCATGTATAAAAATAAAATCTTATATACTGTATTAAGATTGAGAAACTGAGGTTGAAATGCCATGACCTTTTAATCTAATTTTTTTTGCTTCTCATAATCAGATATTTTAGAAACCAATGTAAAATATTAATGCCTTTAATCAAGCCAGAGCTGCCTCCCCAGCCTCCCCAGCATCTGCAATCTCGTATCTCTGTGAGTGCATGTTTTGAAATGTCATGATTTCATGGATTCTTCTGTGCTTGAGTGGCCCTTAGTTTTAAGATTAAAAATTTAGAATGAAACTATTACAGTGAAATAAAATTATTGTATAGTATTACACAAACGAAAACATACTTTTAATTTTTATTTTCAGGACAAGAGCATATTTAGCATCTGCAATCATGGGCTATCTTTCATCCAGATTTCTGGCTGATGTTCAGTGTTGTATAAATTAATTTCTACATGCAATCATTTCTAATTATCATCATGCTTTGGTATGATTTGTGGATTGCAAGCATAGTTGGATATGTATTACTACTGCCCTTAGGTATATCTGCTGGTATTAAGCTTTTCACTGCTGTAGTATTTTATTTAATCTTTTAATCTTATGAGCTGTTCAAATATCATTGCAGTATAAAATATTTTCAATATACTGTATCTGAAAAATATGGACAGCATTTTTGTATTATTTATTTAAAAGATGTATGATAAATGATTAGGATAAAGTTTCCATAGTTAGTACAAAACATAAACTAATTAGCAAAAAAAATAATACAAATAATAATGAACACAGATAAAATCAAAACAGTCACAAGAAACTACTGTGTATTCAGTAGCTTTAGCAGAATCCTAATCCAGTTACAGGCTAAGGTAAATAAATAAGAATAAAAAACAGGATTGACAAGAACTTGAAACAAGTTTACAGAGGAAAAGGTTGCACAACCAAGGAGGCTCTATCCCTCAGGACCACAGTCTAAAAGCTATGATAGATAGGTGCATGAGTAAGATTTGGTGGACATGGGGGAAGATAAATCTTCCATGAAATCTATACTAGTGTTCCTCTGTAGTATCTGTATACTGGCTGAACCTCTCATACTGTACTTAGCAGAGGTGGTTCATAAAATTGTCTTTTCTAAAACAGAGAAAGCCATGGATAGTAAATAAATAGTTAACAAATTCAGGTATAATAAGTCCATAAGGCTAAAGTTTCCTTTTTTCAGTGGTGCTATATCTTTTAGCTAATGTTAATTAGATGTTTCTAGTCTTATCTTGCAAAAAAAATAAATCACCTTGTTAAAAAAGGAGTAAGCACTTTCTGTATCAATTCTCTATGGAGAGGTTATCAGTTACCACTTTATGGGTGTTAACAGACAAGATATCCTGCTTAACTAAATTTGTCATAACATGGAGTTTTCATTAAAACTGAACAAAATTTACAATAATTCTTCAAGATTTTCTCTCTGTGTAAAGGAAAAACAGTAAACCTAGGAGTTGTAGCATGGGTCTACATCAGAAAGGAATTCTGTATGCAAACATGATGACTGTGGAAACAACAAGGAGAGCTGATGAGTTGGGAGGATTAGATGAGAGCAGTTCAGCCAGAGGAGTTGTCTTTAGCTCTGTAGTTGAGCAAGGGATTGGGGATAAGTCAAGATTCATATCTGACTTCAAACAATGGAGTCAAATTGGAATTTGGTGTCATAGAAATAATTCTTATTATCTAATGGGTTCTAAAGAGTAAGCCTTACTTGATTAGAATAAACAATGCAATCCAGAGGAGCATAATGACCATATATTTCTATTGCTCTACTATATTCACATAATATACTAACATTTCATTTGTATGAATGCATATATTTTATGACCATTCTAGAACATAACCCTGGGTAACTCACAACAACTTATAATTATATTTGCAAATAAAAAACTCAACAAGATTTAAACCATTACATGCACCGAAGTTTGTAAATTAACCCATCTGTAATTCCATTTAATTACAGAGATTCTACCCTATAAAGAGAGTTGCAATTTATCCCATCTTAATAGGGCTATTTTGATATTATTCCACAGAGGTACAAAATTGTTTTAAAACAGTTTAGTATTTGTTTGTCAGTGTCACCCCAACGTATTTCATCTTTATCTCTACCTTGAGACACACAACTTTTTGGTTAATATTTCATAGTCTTGAGAGGTCATATTCTTAACAAGCATTGTTATTTTTTGTTTATTTATCTTGAAGTCCGCTAAAGCTGCAAAGTTATTAGTTTCTTCATCAAATGTTCTATGCCGGCTTTTGGATTTTGCAAAAATATAACTACATCTTCAGCAAATGCTCTCAATTTATAAACTTCCTTTTTAATATTTATGTCTGTTATTTTTTTTATCTTGAAACAAACAAAATGTTAAAAGTTATGTTATTTATATACTTACCAAGTAAATTATATTTAATTATATTAAAGTAACCAAAATATGTTTACAATCCGCAAGGTATGTCAAACTTTTGAACACTCCTAATGTTTGGAAATTGAAAGCTGAAAAATTTGCCATGCTCTATAATTATCCCTATTAAAAACTTCTAGCACCAATATAAAGAACACAGGAGATAAGGGGCATCCTTGTTTTACACCCTTTTGAATTTTACATGGTTTAGTTAAATGTTCAATAATAATCTTCACTTGTTGTGAAGTATAAATTCATATATATATGAAACAAAGACAAATAACAAAACAAAACACTAAAGTCTACCCTGTTTCTCCAAAAACACAACCCAACCCAATAATATGCCCAATCCTAATTTTTGAGGGGGTGGGCCTAATATTTCCCCTACCCCAAAAATAAGCCCGGGGAGATCAGCATGGCCAACGCGAGTGGTGGCGCGGGCATGGGGAGGGGGAGACTTTCAGGGTCCTGGGATATGCTGAAGGCTTGGAGTGGAGCCGTTTCTGCGAAAGGCAGGAAAATGGGGAGGGAGAGGGAGCTTGAGGAATGGATGACAGGCAGGAAAATTCCGCTCCCCATTTTCCTGCTGCTCATGAAAAAGGCTCCAGTTTGGACACACTGGTATAGCCGCTCACAGCAGGATGCCAGCTGCACCGGTACGATGAAGCTCACGGAGGGGCTGCCATTCATGAGTGCAATGCCACAACAAGCCTTGCAGGGTCCTGCTCCAAGAGGCTGCGCCGGTATGACAAACCTTAAGGCGTTGCTGCTGCTCCTGCTCATGGCTCGCTTGAGTTGCAAACAGCCCGGGGATTTTTGCGGCTTTTATGTGCCTGGGATGCCTGCAGGATCCCTGGCTTCTGAGTCCAGCAAGGCCCAGCATTTGGGCTCCGGTGCATTCTTCTCCTCCCGGGCGGCTCCGGTGCATCCACAGCATGTCCAGCTCATCAAGTCTGGCCTGCTGCACCTTAAAAAAAGTAAGACCCTTCTCGAAAATAAGTCCAAGTACTTATTTTCAAGTCTAAAAGAAAATAAGACTCGGTCTTATTTTCTGAGAAACACAGTATATTTATGTAGATTAGAATATTCCACAATATTTGAGTTTAGGCAAGATGGTTCAATATTTTTGAAGTCTTGATTTGTAAAAATAAATAAATAAAAAAAATAAACTGGCAACAGAGAATATAGATAATAATATATGCGATTGCATCAGTTTGTGTGCTGCAATTCTCAAGTATCTGTTTAGCTTGTTTCTTTGATATCAATTCAGAATAATATGTCAATGAAACTCATTGTATGCATGGTATTATACCAGATTGGTGCAGAATGGGAATTCACTATATTTATTTTTTAATGTATTCTAAAAAAAAATCTTCCTTGACCTATATAGGTATTTTCAAATTTGCAGGATCTTATACATTACATCTGCATTTTTATGTACACTTTTGAACAGGATTATCTTACATCCCAACCCTGAATTATTCAATCAAGTGTAAAGGTAATTAACAATACTTTTTTATTCATTTATGGTTGCTAAGAAGAGATGGAATAGATTTTTAGATAATTGGATGTAAGATTCCAGCCTCTACATTCTATTTTTTTTTTTTTGCTGTTTCCTTTTAAAAGAATTGAATAGCCCCCATTTAACTCGCTGATTTTTACTGTTTGGTTTTTAATTAACTTTAGAAATGAGAGAAAATAAGTATGGGGAAGAATAGATTTGATTTTGGACTTGCCTATTTCCTGCTGTTGGAAGAAATATCCTTGTGGGTTCAGTTCCAAGTGGGGGAAAAGACACTGGATTCATGGAAGTTGCTTGGAATGAAGGTTTATTGATGAACAGGATCACATGCCTTGGAGGTGTTGGGCAAAAAAAAAGGGAAGAGATGCTGAGAATCCCTGGGTTGTATATCCTCTCTGGCTTTGAACTTCCTGGGGCACAGGAAGAGTACCCTGATTGGTTGCTGTCAGAGGTCACAGCTAGCTTTTTAGGTTGTCTGTGTGTTAACTTTGGTTGAATCTTGCTGGGTGATGCAATGAAGGGCAATTAAATGGCTCTGCCTGAAGGAGGTGGATCTTTGTTATGTAGAATAGATTGGCCCAGGTCTTAATGGCCATTAACAAAGTTGGGGTGTGTGTGAGTTTCTGCCTCCCTTTTGGGGGAAATATTCTGCCCTTTTAATATTTCCTAAAATATTTCATTTTCTAGGATGGGGTGGGTTTTAACTTCCTACACTGTATTGAATGCCCTCACATTCTCCCCTTTCCCTCTTATTAGCATCCTCTGGCATGAGACTCTTGGGTAAGTGTGAAAGTGAAATAAACCCCTTACATAAAGATAATTACAAATTCCAGCATCTCATCAACCAGTCTACATCTGGTCTTTCTAAAGACCAGAATGTGGTCAACAGTTAAACTGGTGTATACTGCCATGGAACTCCAAGAATTCTTTCCATCTTCTCAGGTTGCACTGCTAAAATTAATGGACAAGCAGACTAAAGGACATGCATCATTATATTTTATTAATTGAGAATATATCATATATAACTTATAGTCTTTATATGTGATTACTCATTTCATTAATAGTTATTCATTTTCTTCTTACTAAGCAAGGTGTTTGTAAAAAAAAAAGTCAAAGGAATAAACCAATTTTTGGGTTACAGTGTTTGTTAATGCTCAATTTATGTACAGACGTTTCTGAACCAAATTTGAAGAAGCTTCTAATGATTGCATTCCAAAGAAAATCAGCCCTTGGTGAGAATACCTAGAACTTCACTCTGCTCAGAGAAGTGGGATGGCCATAGCAATCTTTTTCTCATATCTCAGATAGTAAAATTCATTAATGAGATAATCCCTTTTTTTCCAAATTCCAGTTCCTAACAAGAGATTACATATTTGGTATTTCCAATTGCCTTTGAATTTTTTAGAAATGAAATGTACATCTGATTTGGTCTGCTGCTTCTGTTGGCAGCATTCATGTTTCTACTTTTATAGAAGTTAGCATAGAAATTCTGTTACTCAGGTTTGTAAAAGATATGTGGAGGGCGGAGATGAAGAGAAAGCAAAGAGCACACTTTGTGCTGGATGGCACAAAGAATTAAAAGTAAATAGAACAGGTGGAGTGATTCTATAAAGCCTCAGATGTTCTCAAAATAGGTGGCCCATGGGAAAGAAAATGAAATTATAGTTGATGGCTCTAGTCTTTGCATATGATTATTTGGGTGCCTTTGCAGATATATGGGTGTGAATCCTAGTTAAGCAGCAGTTTTATGGATAAGACTCATAGCATTAGCCTTCTCTGCATATTTGCCAACGTGGAAATCAGATCTGAAAATTGAGAAATGTATAAATGCTGAAGTCCTGCATTTAAACAAGAGACTACACTTTGTAATGGCATGGGACTGTCAGAAGGAGCTAAATTTCCATTAATTTGAACACTGAACTTAAAACACCACCACCACCACGTTATTTTGGTTATAGACTAACGTAAACCACATAATAATATGGACAAGCTAGTTTTTCATTCAAAGATAAGTTAAAGAAGGATACTCACAATGCTCCAAAGAGAGGATTATAGAGCATGTATGTATACTTGTGAATAATTTGTTATTTCATTTCCCATTACAAAATGACTACTCAAAGGGTAACAAAATAATACAAACCTAAAAAGTTGCAACCATTAAGAAAGAACATGGAATGCAGAAGTCAGCACGAATGCACTCAAAAGCCTTCTGTGAAGGTCTTTAATTGAAGTTGAACATTTATAATGCTTGCTACCAACTGTTACAGACAAAGGAGAAAATCTCAGTTAGGATGGCTGCTCTGTGAAGAATATTTCCTTTAGGTTCACCAAATAATTAATCTCACACAATTGTGCCACTAACAAAGGGGCAGTCAGAAATCCATCTCCTGTGCCATGTACATAGGTTTCATGTGTAAATCTTAGCTTTGTAGCATATTGGCAGCCAGAGCAGATTTTTCAAAGTTGACACTATTCTTGGTAGTTGTCTCTTTAATGTATTTGGGGTAATATTTTACACTGGCTGTAGGTTTCTGCCTATAGAGTAATTCTTCATAAAGTATATTAAAACCAATCAGTGTTTTGGCTCTTAAGATTTTTGAGCCTACTTCACCCACCTTGACCAGCCTATAATGTTAATGTAAAAGAGAGTGCAACATGCACTGAATTTGCTCTAGTGATTTTCCACCAGGCGACACAATTCCTCTTAATAAGGCAATTTTTCTTGCCTTGAGATTTTATCAATGAATACAAAAAGTCAATAAGCCTTCTCTGTGCGTACAGAAGCTTCCTGGAAATATCACAATAGGTTTCCAGCCATGCAAAGCTCTTTACTAGAATGCCCCTTTGAAGATCTACACTTTTTCTGTGAAAAATATGTCTAGATTTTTTTTAGTGCAAAATATTAATAGCCAAATAGAAACAAATGTAACAGATGTTCCAAGGCACTGATCCTTGGGACGGATCCTGCCTGCCAATGCAAAATATCCAGCCCGCAGAGTGGTGGGATTCAGCCCTGCCCCTTGACCCACCCCTTGCCGTAGGCCTTATCTTCCAGCGAGCATCCACTCCAGCTGCACTTCTGGTTAGTTATTTCACTGGTTGAACTGCACTTCTGATTACACCGCTGCTGCCAATGGTAAGGCTGAAGGGTGCGGGGAAGGGCAGCTGACTGAGGGGTAATGACACCGGTGTAGCCACGTGCTCCTGGGCCAGTGGGTGGGCAAGGGAGGGGATGCTGCCAGCTTGAAAAGCAGCTCTGCTGGTTTGAAAAGCAGTGCTACTGCCAGCAGAGCAGCCATGTTATCCAGGGCCGCTGGGTGGGGAAGGGAGGGGATGCTGCCAGTTTGAAAAGCAGCTCTGCCGGTTTGAAAAGCAGCTCTGCTGCCAGCAGAGTAGCCATGTGATTCAGGGCCACTGGGTGGGCAGGAGAGGGGCTGCTGCCAGTTTGAAAAGCAGCTCTGCCTGTTTGAAAAGCAGCGCTGCTGCCAGCAGAGCAGCCATGTGATCCAGGGCTGATGGGTGAGTAGGGGAGGGGCTGATGCCGGTTTGAAAAGCAGCTCTGCTGTCGGCAGAGCAGCCACGTGATCCAGGGCTGGTGGGTGGGCAGGGGAGGGGCTGCTGCTGGATTGAAAAGCAGCTCTGCCAGTTTGAAAAGCAGCTCTGCCGGTTTGAAAAACAACACTGCTGCCAGCAGAGCAGCCCATTGATCCATCCAATTGCTGCAAAACTGAGTTTCCTGAAGTGAACCACTAGACTCCTAAACAACTGAAAAAATGATCTAGTAAAAAGAAAAGTAAAAAAGAAGAGCAACATGCAAACAAAAGCAAATAAAACACCCCCAAGAGCAAAACAAATTAAAATTTAATTTGTGTGCATTGTTTGATTGCTAAATTGGCCATGCCCACCCAGTCACATGACCACCTAGCCATGCCCACTCAGCAACAGTCTGAGGGACTGAATTGGCCCCCTGTTTAAAAAGTTTGGGGACCCCTGTTCCAAGGTTTTAAAAATATTTATCAGTGCGTTAATTTTCTAAGAATAGGACTTGTTATTTTTTTCAAATCATTAAAAAAAATACAAAAACAGATTTTTGCAAATTAATATAGAATAGAATACTGTAAAATAGAATAGAATACTTTATTTGGCCAAGCGTGATCAGATACACAAGGAATTTGTCTCTGGTGTAGATGCTCTCTGTGTACATGCAAAGCCACTGAATCATTATCATCATCATCCCAATAACAGGGGTGAAGAAAGAAGATAATAAGAATAAATGGTAATACCAAATGGGTAACTATACATAGACATTACAAAGCACTATGAGAATTCAGTGATCAGAAGCTTGATGGCACAAAGGGAAAAAACTCTGCCTGGGTCTAGTGGTTTTGACTTGCAATGCCCTATAGCGGGTGTTAAACTCAAGGGACAGGGGCCAGATCTGGCCTGCGGGGTGCTTAGTTCTGGCCCACAGGGACTCCCTGGAAACAGCAAAGGACTGGCCCGAGGCGCCTCTGCCAGCGAAAACGGAGCTCAGGAGGTCTACATATAGGAGGTCACTGGCAAAGGATATCTGTAGATATCTTCTCAGCCCTCCTTCTGACCTGCACAATATATATATTGTCAATGGAAGGCAGGCTATTTCTATGCATATATTAAAAAGGACTATGGTATAGTAATAATGGCTTCAGCAATGATGGTACCTTAATGATTTCAAATGCTGAAGTCTTGTTACACATCTGAATTTTATTTTACAATATCTGAAGTGAATTGATTCATGTCACTGAAGATTTTTAGGGAATATCATCTCATAGTTGGAGTCAACTCTTTTTTATTTTGGTCATCCAGAAAAATGTATTTTGAAAAATAGGATTACACATGACTGGTTTAAATAATAGTATAACCCCATGCACTATAAACATTGGCTAAATTTTCAAAATAGCAGAGTCTCATAGAATGGCTTCTGTGTCACATCAGAATGATCAATTAATGTTCAATTCTTTAGTTTATATTTTCTTGCTGAACACAACTAGATCACAGTCATTTAGATCTTTTTATAGTGGCACAACGTGACTGGAATAGCCTATTCATGGAAATACATTGGTCTCTTCCTTTTTAATATTCATGTGAACACTAATGCCTTTTTATTCCAGTTTACTTTTGATAGATTTGGGTGTATAAATTGTTCTAGCTGCCACTGCTATGTTAAAATCATTTTTATCTGTATCTGAAATTTTATTGAATTATTTTATATTTTACTAATATGTACAGTGCTATTATTTTCTAAATTCATTTATTATACCTTAATATTTAATTTACTATTTATATGTCATATTTTATCTTTTATTGCCTTATGAGCTGCTATTATTATTTTCTATGCCATCTTTAGTGCAAGATCGAAGCTGTAGAGCAATCTGGTCTACAGAATTGCCAAGAGTTGGACATGGATATCATCATCATCATCATCATCATCATCATCATCATCATCATCATCATCATCATCATCATCATCATCATCAT
>JANHFL010008093.1:4656-16538 GCA_032468155.1 Oxyrhabdium leporinum
CCCCTGTCCCGAGCCCTCCAGAGATCATCCACCAAGGCGACCAATGCTGTTTCGGTGCTGTACCCGGTTCTGAAGCCGGTTCTGAATTACATGGAAATTAAATTGCTTTAAGGCTACCCCATCTCCCAATGTATGCATCCATGCTTGGCTCAACTCAGGATTTGTCTAATTGGATAACCATATTTGCTATAGTAAATTCTACAGTTTAATTGTGTAGGGAGTGAAGAATTAGTTCCTTTTCATTGTTTTGCATTTTCTGCTATTTAGTGTCATTAAATCTCCCCAAGAATTATGTAAAATAGCAGTTTTATTAACTTTTTCATACCATTCATAATTCTGTACCCCCCTGTTGCACCCTTATTCATATTATTTCCTAAACTAAATATTGTAACTGTTCTCTGGGGGATAATTGTCAAACTAATGGATTATTTGGTAACCCCTTTGAGTTACTTATAATCTAAGGATTCAAAAATTACCATATGTTAGCTGAGGGAAATATAGCTTGTATAATACTACAAGCTAAAGTTTTTATTGCGAGTTTTTCTAGTTGTAGCTTGAGAATTCCATTAATAAGCAACAAGTTTGGATTCACTTCTCTATCCAAAGTTCAGACAGTACAAAAATGTATTTGTGTGAATGTAAGCACAATTTGCCCAAAGGATCTTGCTGCCTGATGCAGATCAGCAAATATCTATAATGTCATATTTTTGTTGTTCCAGCATTTAAAATATTGGCAGGGGGCAAGGTGGAGGGGAACTCTTATTGATTGTTATATTGTTTTAACCACTCCACCCAGCTATTTCTTACCTATCATGTACTGTATGAACTAGCAGCCTCATTTCCTGTAATTGGATAATTGAATGTCCATGTCATTGAATGTCCATGTCAATTGTCCCATTCAGTCACCTAGCAAAGAAGATTTCTGGCCCATTGTTTTACCAAGAGTATACTTTACTAAGGTTTAAATAGTTACAGAAGTAGCAAAGCTGGATCTGGTGTTTTGGCAAGCAAAACAATATAATTTGCTTTCCCTTTTGCCCGGCCATCCCTCTGTCATCAATTAATGTCCAATTGGGTGATTGTATATTGTTTGGGTAACAGACCCTCACTTGCTTTCCAGCTCTACATTCCGATGAGTGATCTTGGGCTGGCTGGTGTTTCTCACGCCTCAACCAGCATGGCTTGGTTTCCATTCCCCCTTAATTCCTCCCTGCATTCCAATCCTCTCTTCCCTTTCCCTATTGCTAATGTCAGGCTGTCAGCTTGTGATGCTTAGCTAGCAGAATGGTAGCCATGATAATCCATCAGTTGCTTACTTGGGGAGTTAGAACCATAACTTGGAGACATGTACATAGGCTTTTAATAGACTAGCTACAGTATATGTTTTGGAATTAGCATTTTAAAAGCAAACAGCCATGAATTATATATTGAGTGACAAAAAAGATGTGCACAAATGCTATCATAAAAAAATGACTCTTTGGGCCACTTCCAAGTTCAGGAACCATTGTAGATAGAATGATATTACTTTAAGGAACACAATTACACGTTCAAGAGTAATGAACTGATTTGCCCTGCAGAAGCGTACTTAATTGCCTTAAGTCCCATGAATGACAAAAATTCCAGCTAGTGGGAAAGCAGGCTTCCTATATATTCAGCAAAACCATAGCAAGCAAAATAAACATGACTTGACTGAAATAAAGCACAGCAATGCTTGGAGAAAAAAGCTGTTAGCTCTAAAAAGTTAAGCAGGGTCAGACTCGGTTAGTGTTTGGATGGGAGATGATCAGGAAATATCCGAAGGCTAGACTGTGATATTAAAAACATTCTAGAAAAAGGCGGAAAATGTCCATCTTGTTGCCAAGAGAACAGTGACATGACTACCTTTACTTTTCAGAACCAGCCAATATTGTACAATTGTACAGATCTATAGCTGATTTTAAAGGGATTCAGAGGTCTTGTGTGAAGGTGTCGTCACTTTCAGAGGCTTCTTTTTTATTATTATTAATTTTTTATATATATATATTAATTCCATCTTCAGTTGAACAGTATGTTGTCTGGGTACAAGTATCTTTGTTGAACAGTCATCAAAATTTGCAACATCATTCATTAACATTGGTGTTAATTCTATAACATTAAAATAGTAATATTCCACATATTAATTCTACAATATTAAAATAGTAATATTCAACATACTAATAATATTTGCTTATCTCTTTTAACATATCTTCTTTATTTTGTTCCCCTGCTTCTAATTTCCATTTTGTTTAACCATTGATAAAATAAATCCCATGTCATATAATATTCAGTTTGCTCTTTCTCCTTAATTGCCAATGTTAATCTGTTCATTTCTGCACATTCTAATATTTTCCTAATCACATTCTCATCTGTAGATATCTCTTCACTCTTTCAACTTTGTGCAAATACAATTCTAGCAGCAGTTAATATATGAATAACTAAATATGCATTTTCTTTACTGTATTTTTCGGGTAGAATCCTCCAAAAAATATTTCTGGTTTTAAATCAATATGCTGTTTTATCATTTTTTCCAACCAGATATGTATTTTTGTCCAATATATTTTTGCTTTTGGGCAAGTCCACCACATACGATAATATGACCCAGGTATCTGGTGGCACTTCGAGCATTTAGCCAATTTATCTTGGCAATTGTTTTGGTGTTTTGGACTGACTTCTTTCAAGATGCTCCAACTTCTCAATCTAGCCTACCACCTGTATTTATTTTAAAGCGTGGGTGCCCATCTTTTTGGCTTGCCTGGGCTCCATTAAGTGAAGAGGAATTGTCTTAGGCTGCATAAATAATAAAATTAATGTATATAAATCACAGAATAAGTTTAAAAATTTATAATCTTATAAGACCACATTACTAGCTGCCCAGGGCCATGTGCAGCCCACAGCCCATGGGTTGGAAACACTCCCCCTTTTTTAAAAAGGAATTGATTTTTTCCCCCTAAAAGAACAATGCATATTCTCCTACTTATCCTATTTATGAACTTCAGTTCTACTGGAATTCATCTGAACACCTAAAAACAGGTTCCAGATTTCCTGGAAGTATGTGTTAAGTAGAAAAAATGTGTTTAGACAAAAAATATCATCAATGTTTACACTATTTCATCTGAAATAATTACTGTCTCTTTGTTCAATGCACATAATCATTATTGTGCATGGAAAAAATATCACCTTTACTTATAATCATGGCCAATTAAAGATGTGCACTGTTCACAAAATTTACCTTGAATTCAGAAGATAGTCCATTTTAACTCGGAGACCACCCAAATCAATCTAGGGCCATATCCAAGGTGAAATTTGTCAATCTGAAGTTTCATATCTCCCATTGCACCAAAGGAAAACTATAAAATAGCTATAATTTGATTATTTGTTTAGATTGGACAGACTTTGCAAATATAGTAGAACTTACTTAAGGGATGAATCTGCTACATTTCAGAAAATAGGTTTTGGTGCTATGTTTCTTTTGATTTATTTAAAAAGAAACTCTCTAAATTGTTCCTTTTTGACAGAAATAGATTATAGTTGCTGTTTTAATTGTTTATTCTGTGCTGATAATTGATAACATATAGACTAATGTAGGAGGGATTCTATGGAGGATAAACTTTTTGGGTGTTAAATTAAACTTTAACCTTAGGATCATTTCAGGGAGCAATTTCTATAAAATAAGCATAGAGATTCATCTTGGTAAGACTCCCACCAGGTCAGTGGGAGTTTTCCAGTTGAAGTCTGGTATCAGGACTTCATGGCAAGGAACATTAAAACCTGTTTTGACATTGGCAGAAAATAGAGCTACTGTATCTATTAAAAAAACTTGAAGGACTAGTTTGGGGACAGAACTTCCTGGAGAAAATCTCTCTATGTGGTTTCTAAGAGTCAACACCAATTTTATACATATAATCATCAATCATATCCACTAAGAGCTAGATTGAAAGAAAGACATGCAGAAAAGGTTAACTCTTTCTTTCCATGCAATGACCACACATATTATTTGCATTCCGGATGCAGTGGTTGAAGCAGAGAACTCTGAACAACTTGCTTCCTACTGCTGCAAGTTAAAACCCATCCCCCTCCTAGAAAAATGAAATATTTTAGGATACACTAAAAAGGCAGAATATTTCCCTTAAAAGAGAAGTAGAAACTTAGAGAGGCAGAAACTCATCTCCTCTACCTTTGTTAATGGGCCATTAAGGCCGAACCAGTCTATTCTACATGACAAAGATCTACCTCCTTCAGGCAGAGCTATTTAATAGCCTTTCATTGCATCACCCAGCAAGATTCAACCAAACTCAGCACACAGACAACCTACAAAGCTAGCCATGACCCCTGACAGCAACCAATCAGGATACTCTTCCTGTGCCGCAGAAAGTTCAAAGCCAGAGAGGGTATAAAATCAAGGAACACTTAGCATCTCTTCCCTTTTCTTCACCCAACATCTCCAAGTCATGTGATCCTGTCCACCATTAAACCATCTTTCCAAGCAGTCACCGTGTTTTCTTCCCCACTTGGAACTGAACCCAGAAGGATATTTCTTCGAACACCATCATCACCATCTTTCTTCACTATTCTTAGTTTAAGTATCTCCTACACAATGTTTCTCTAGTTAATTAAAGTTTCCAGCAGAAGGAGCCAGTGTGGGCTGAAAGCATTGATAAAGAGATGACTAATAAAGTAATCGGCATGTGATTAATGTGTGGGTTGCCAGGCATAGATTAGTACTCATTGAATCTCTTTGCTTTTATCTCTGCTCTATATTCAAATAATCCTCTGCTAATAATTCTGAGGTCTACTTTCCTCTCTCTTTGTGTTGGAACAAGCAAAACAAAGGAACCTAATTTTTTTAAAATCTGTGATTGAGTTCCAGGTGGAACAAATCAAATTAAACCTTAGAAGTAACTCATATTTTTTTCCACACTTTGTGGATGAGAAATTTAGAAAGGTGAGAAATTATAGTGACAGCACAAAGTTATTTACCACCAAACTAGGCGCCCGTTCTCCCCACGTGTTGAACTCCTTGTTTTGGGACTTCAACTTCCAGAATTAAAAAACTTGCTTAATAACAATGAAGAGATGTTTGATCAGATTATGGGAGTTTACAGATGGGCAATGTGTCCAAGTGACAATTTTTTTTCCCCTTAAGTGGATGAATCAGGAGAATTATTTGGGGAGAAGGAGTACCACTGGGATGTCTTAAACTTAGAGATGCGTTAAATCCTAGAAAGCTTTACCATAATTATTAGATCCTCAAAAGCTATACCGTATTTATTTATTCAATGTCTCCTCTCCTCTCTTCTAGTCTCTTCTCTACTCTTCTCTTCAAACCATAACTTTGTCAATATGAATTTGGGTGACTGTGGGATGGCAAAAAACAAAAAAGGAGCAGAGATGCTACATCTGGTGCTGTGAGCTGAGGATTCTCCTCTAATGAATATTTGCATTCTGCCAAAAGTGTTTCCATTTGTCTCAGTCTGTTTATCAACCTAATTAATCAAAGCCTGAAAAATGTGGAGAAAGTATAATGTTCAATCCCAAAAATCAGAATGGCACATATTACTTGAAAATAATCACAGGAATAGATCAATCTGAAGCGGGATATTAAAGCTTCTTAAAATGTAGATAAGATATAAAGCATAAACAATTTTGAATCTACTAAAATGAGAGCCTGCTACCTGCTAGACATCCAGAGTCAGTATTCATTGTGGTTACAGCAGGGTGAATAATTTATAATACAAGGATATTATGTGGTTCCTGTATCATTTCTGTGGGTCCTCAAATCTTGTCCAACTACATTTCAGTCCTTTTCATTTTCTGCTGAGAAAAACGTGAAAACTATAAGTCTAAAATAGCATACAAACATTTAGGAAATATAAACTCCACTGCCAACCAAAATTAAAGCAGGAAAAGGAAAATCCCAGGCTGTTTCTGAATGTAATTTCATCTACTTTATGTTACTTCCTTGCCTAGTTTGGCCCTTGGCTATCTAAAAAGTCACTATGTACGTATACTAAAAAAATTACTCTCTCTTTTAGAGAATTGGACAAAAACTGGAAACACAGCTTAAAATCCATCTCTAACCAGGAATCTAGTTTAGAGATGTTGGATCATTCATATTTCGCAAAAACAAAGTAAAAATAATATACAGTAGGAGGAGTAGGAAGAGAAAACTATGTAAGCTGCCTTAAGTTGTGTGGAGGAAAGATGCAATGAAAATTTAGAATAGTGAATAAATAACGATATATTCATAGTTATGCTCAATTTGTGTCCAAAGTTTCTTACCCTGCCCTATTCCTTTTCAATTACAGTATTTTCTATAAAGTATTGTGACTATGACCTATTCATGCAATGATCTTTGATGGTCAAAACAGGAAATATAAATAAACTTTAAAAGTTCCCAGTATGAATCATGTCTCATAGAGCTTTCAAACTTAACAAACAGTATGGTTAATATAGTGACAGCAAATTTTTTTGTTATTCTATTATCTGCCTTCAAGGTATGTGAGCATGCAAGAAGCTCTGAGTAAGCTTTACTGACCTAAAAGATTTGCAAATATAGTATATGTATCTGTGTATGTGACTGGGAATGTGAGGAAGAATCAAATGTCTCTTTCCGTTTGTTATTTAGGTGTCCTTAAATTTGATTCATTGTCATCCAATCAATATTTGGTTCGAATAGTAGCACTGAAAAGTCCTACTGAAAGCCACTGGAATGTGTGGATATGATATTAATCTTAAACTTAATAAACTAAGGAGAAAATTAAAAAAAAATCCAGGCTGCAGTATTGAACAGTATGAGTTCTTAGCATGGTCAGCCTAATGGAAAGAGACTCCTTACAATTCAAGCAAGAGTTTGGTGGTCCTTGAGGTGGGGCTGTAAGATCTGGGCTGCAAAAATCAAGATGAGCATTTGATGGCAGCAAAGAGTTCCCTATATCGCTGTTGTGGTTATCTAAATTTTTGAAAATTTTCCCATCCCTAGAAAAGTTATGGCTACTTTGAAACAACATCCCTCCTCACAGGTACTGCAAAGCACTTTCTTTTTAGAATTGAATTGGGTATTTTTATAGGTGAACGAAACTAATAGGATTGTTGAAATTTTGGACATAATTCAAAAGAAGCACATTGTACCTCATATGAGCATACTCTTCAGCTATTCATTAAGGTAGAGCCTCTTTTTTAAATATCCATTTAGGCTTGAAAAGGAGATAATTCTGTTTAAAGAAGTTGATTTACTAAAGTGAAAATGACTTATAAAGCACCTGCATCTTTCTTTGAAGCTTATGCCAAAGGCTGAGAAAGGCGTTGCTTTAATGAGTAGTTAAGAAGTACTCCTGCTTATGCAATATCTCAATTACATCTAACGTGTGCAGTGCCACTGAAATTACATTTTCCCCTATCCATGCACTTTTGCCTCAAGTAGACTATATTAAAATATAACATGCTTTGTTTTAGTTTTGTGTGTTATGTCAACTCACCACTTTATAACATAGTCGCAATTATGTGTGAGCTTGTGCACTATTCATCCCATGGTGATTAGTATAATGTGTTGAAGGATCCAATCTGGGTCAGTTACTGGGACCAGTTCAACTTTGGGAATCCTTCACAGCACATGAGACATCTACTTCCAAACAACTAAATATATAATATATGTATGGCAGGGCTTAGAGGAATGCCTCAAGTAATGAAATACAGGGAGTTAATAATAGGGAAGAAACTTGATATGTGCCCATTTTATCCAGGAGGGACTGAAATTGAGTGAAAGAACAAAAGCTTTGTGTTCAAGAGTCTAGGTTTAATCATTTGTACTTTTAGAGTGGACTATACTAGAACCCTGCATAAAGAGATTAGAATATCATGTATTATTATGAGTGCAGCAAACATTTGAACTGAATGCCACATGCCTCTGAACAGAACATTTTCAGTGGAGTCTAAGCAATATATACAATATACTATTAGCAACAGGGAAAATATTACCTTGATTAAAACTATTGGGAAAGAAGTTTTAATTTTTTCTTTCTTTCCTCTCTCCCATCTTTTGATGAAAACCCCATCTTTTGAAGATCAATATGTCACCCCATTGCTAAGAACAGTAGGAAAACAGTGACTCTCCCAACAATGGAGTCACAAGGAATTTGACTAGAGGGGATAAGAATAATCTCAGTGATGTTGATTGTGTGGGGGAGTCTATATGTAAGTAACCCCAGAAACACTGGTATAAGATTTGCATCTTCTCTCAAGCAGAATGAAAAATTTGTGTGAAGGAAATCTGGCTCCTGAACCATCACTATTCCAAGCGACATCTGCTCATCCCTGAAATAGCTAATAGAAAACATTCTTTTTATTTTAGTACATTTGTTAGCCAATAACCTTGTACATTGATCAGTCCGTTGTCATTTTATGTCTTAACATGCTATCTCCTCTACTTAGCTTTTAAAATTTTCATTATTCCTATCTTGTGCTACTTTCATACTTAGAGTGGTAGAAAATGAAGCATCTCTTTATCAAATTGAAGAAAGATGATCTCATGGAAACTGAGATATAACAAAAGAGGATAGACTAATCTAATGATGAGACATTATACTAATTAGCATTCTAAAAGAGGGTCACTTCCTCTGTCTAAAATGTACATGCAAATGATTTGTGACTCTGGATAGCCCTACATGTAATTCAAGCAGTGAACTTAAGACCCATTAAATTCAATGAGTCTACTGTTTGAATTATGATTCAATCTGGTTGCAGACCATTATTTTAGTAGAAATTAGCTTAATGAAAAATAACTACTGCAGATCAGTATGATAGTATGACACATATAACAGGATTACCAATGTTGAGTAGGAAAAATAATGATGGTGTGCACAGATACCTTCACATCCTAGATTCTTTTTTTTATAATTGAGGAGATACAGTATATTTTTGAAATGAAAAGTTTCAATTCTTGCAAAAAGGTGATCACCTAATGGGATTTTAACAGCTAGTAAAATGTTTGCATCATTGTCACAAAAATCTAAGCGATACTTGCACTTTGCCCATCATACAACACATTGTTACACTCATTCAACTACAAAGAACTAAGTCATTCTTCACTCCTTAGCAATTGCATCAGTTGCTGCTTCAGATAAATGGTGAGGTCATATTTTAGACAAGTAATTTATTGATGACAATGTTCTCTCATCTTCTGATCAGCTTCAAAATTCAAAATATACGATTTTCTTTTTTATATCTATATCATTTTTATTGGCACTGCATTTAAACTAAACTCACCGCATTCAAGAAAGCAAGCTTGTTGTAAACACCATCCGTAGTCTAGAAAGATGCCCAATACTGTATTTTGGATGAAGTTAATCAAAAGTTTTTAATCTTACCAATTGGCTTTGTCCCTCAGAGTTTTCAACCTTGTTTCATCGATTGACAAAGTAAGGAGGAAGGTCTATTCCTATCCTCTGTAATCAGAGGCACGTTGATATAGCATTCTCATCCTTTTTTGATGTAAATTTTCTTTGCTAGACAAATATCCAGTCTATTCTTGAAAATCTCCAGCAATGTATATAGTACCCACAAGTCCAGGAGGCAAGCTATTCCATTGATTAATTGTTCACACTGTCAGAAGATTTCTCTTTATTTCTAGGTTGGATCTCTCTTTAACACACTTCCAACTATTAATTCTTGCCTTACCCTCTGGGGCTTTGGAGACTACTGTAAGTCAATTCCGTCTTCTCTGTAACAGCTCCTCAAGTACAAGAACACAGCTATCTTGTCACCACTAATCCTTCTTCTCAATAGGCTAGACATACCTAGTTCCCTCAACCATTCTGAATAGAGAAAATGGTACAATAAACAAATGCAACTATAAAAGGGAGTTACTGATATGAAGAAGTCCAACAGGACAAAGAATATTTGTAACAGCCAGACATTTAAAGAGGCAAAGGTGTACCATTTTCTACCATTGAATTAGGAGATGTCAACTCATCCCAGTATTCTGCCCCAAAACCTTCAATGGACATTTCCAATCAGGGCAATGTCTACATGATGCTTGCAAGTAAACTCTCAGATTTGGAAATGTCCCACAAACCTCTCCAGATCACAAAAAGAAGAGGGAACAGCACTGATGTTTACAATGTGACTGGGTTAATTAAAGGTACAAGAATATCTGGCTAATAATGTTACCAGTAACATTTAATCCTTTAAAAGATTTATTGACTGGTAGAACTACACACCAAAGCAAACTTGATACTGGTTATTGACATTCGAGGAATCAGTGGAATCAAATGAACCAGAATGGATAATTTCATATCAGAAGAACATTAGAACTTCTTTTGCAGACAAGAAATTAACAGAAGAAATGGAGTAGCCATATTATTCACAAAATAAGTATTAATTTTTGGATGACATTAATTATCCTGCTTAAATTACAAATGAAGAAAGAATGGAAGTAGAAGAGTTCTTTGGCAACTTGCTGAAATAATACAATATATATATTGTAATTATAGGAAATACTACTGTTGAAAGTGGAGTACTATAGAAGTAGGAACAATGGGGAAATTTAGCACTGTATATAAATAAATATAAGACTAACAGATTTCTGCCAAGAAAATGCAATGTTTATGGCAAATATCTTCCTATGCTAGTTAAAAGATAATATAAGTTATAATATGATATGATATGATATAATATAATATAATATATTATAATATATTACAATATATTATAATATATATTATATTATAACTTATATTATCTTATAATCTAATCTAAAACTCTACACAGAGACATCACCCTGAAATCAGATTGAGTATATAGCAAAAATGGAGAAATTTTATTCAGTCAGTGAAGCATTGATTGCAGCTCAAATTCCTTGCAAAAGCACAATTAAAATGAAATAAAACAAATAATGAAATCAACAGAATATAACTTAGCAATATTTCCTATGAATATGCAAAGATAGTAAAGAAAAATCTAGTAGATTGGACATATTGCCTAATTAACTCTGGAACTAAAATAGAAGATACCATTTAAGATGAAGCAAATAAAATAATCCTATAATGCAAAAAGCAGAGGAAGATAAAATAATTGGGTGCTGAGATATTGAAAACAACGCAGCTAACTGAGTTTCAAAGGATACCAGGAAGAGAAAGGAGCTGTACCTAAATAAGCTTTGTAAAAAATAACCTGATAAAAATCAAATGGAAAATACAAGAGGTCTAAGAAAAATATGGTAACCAGTAGAAATGTTAATGCAAACATGGATATGATCAAAGTCAAAAAATATGAATTCTACTGGAGAAAGGAAGTATAAAAAACACAGTGCCCCACCACCCACGCCACGTCATCAAGGTTGCTAATGGACATGAAACTTGGAGAAGCAGTTCTCTGAGAGGATGACATTATCTTTCTCACTTCACCAGGAGTCAGTAATAAGATAAGATAAGATAACCTTTAGTGTCATTTTTCACTATGAGCACACTGGCACACATTAAAAATGAAATTCTACCTGCTCTCAAAATAAAGTTTATATCAATCCATACACATACATAACACATATATATGCATGCTATATACACACATATATACATATAAGCATACATATTATCTGTGTGTGTGTGTGTGTGTGTGTGTGTGTGTGTGTATTAATCACTGTCCATGAATGCATAGCGGAAACAGGAAACGTAAGAGTTCACAAGGTTGTTGATGCTATATGGAACAAAACTGTGAATCTGGATGTTCGCTTCAGATACCACAAAGCCTCGTCCCAGAAGGAAACAAGGAATGCAGGTCATGAAGAGGATGTGTAGTGTCCCAGATAACACTGCAGACCCTGCTCAAGCAACACTTATATGCTATGTCCTGGATAGAAGGAAGTGAACTAC
>JANHFL010008093.1:17155-35205 GCA_032468155.1 Oxyrhabdium leporinum
CAAGCAACACTTATATGCTATGTCCTGGATAGAAGGAAGTGAACTACTGTGGCCTACTAATAAGAAAATCAAGAATGCAGCTGCACAAAGGAATATTAAAGCCTAAAAGGCCCAGTTTGTCTACTAGATGCTGAGGAATGATTGTATTAAATGCCGAACTGAAGTTGACAAATAGCATTCACACATGAATGCATTTATCAGCCTATCAAAACATTTCATAATGATGGATGTGAATGCAACCGGGCAGTAATCATTAAGACCTCTAATCATAGACTTTTTTGGCACTGGCAAAATAATGGCAGTCTTAAAACATGATGGGACCACTGCCTCCTGCAATGAAAGATTGAAAATATCTGTAAGAACGCAAGCACATTCTGCACATTCCCTAAGGACATGCCCAGGCATATTATCTGGGTCTGATGCTTTCCGAATGTTAACTTTCTGCAATGTCCTCTGGACAGAGGTAGCATTAAAGCTAAGCATTTGCTCACCAGGATGGGGCACAGCTTTCCTCACAGTGGTGCAATTTGATGCCTCGAATCTTACAGAATAATACAGTAGTGGATGGAGTGAATACATATAATCCACTGCTAAATCTTATGTGTATTTGCAGTTATTACAGAGAGATCTGGTGTTTACCATTCAAACCAAGAAGTTTGGTTTTTAGCAACTAGTTCTTCAGTAGAGGGAGTCAAGTGGAGATTGCTGTCAAAGTAGTGGTCATCCTTAATCTGAAATGGTATATTACCTTATTAATATTCCAATTATTCCATATTAGAATATGACTACTGATCACACCATCCCCAATACTCATATAATCCTTCTCTTGCCCATCCATCTTTCACCTCACTTGTCCTCATAATTCAAACCACTTCAGACAAATCAAACTGGGCAATCAATCCTGATCTTCTTTAAATCAAATACTCACACAACCACCCACCATTACCTAGCCCATTTTCCATCTGAGGGTTAATCTCCACTTTACCTGTTAAAACAAAAAACCTAGGAACAGTCTTTTCACTGCAGATAGAGATATAGTCTTTCTTCTCTTATAGGATAGATACTCAGAACTGGTATCACTGTCCTAAATGTAACTGAATCTCTTGTCAATTGTCCCAGGGCATTGTCTAGGTCAGTGAAATGAAGACCCTAAACCTCATCCAATCTTATAATAACCCCATTGTGTTGTGTTTAGTCAACTGCCACAAATCACTAAGGTATCACAAGGCTGGGTTTCTATAACTAGATAGATGAAAATCTTCTGTGGATCATCTGTCATAGGTAGGAAAGCAGTGGTGACATTAAGCAAATTTTAAAGGTCCCACTTCCTTGATATTCCATCTTTTGTCGCTCTGCTTTGGGAAAAATGAACGTTTGGGTACATGGCTCTGACCCATTATTTCTTGATCCCTTGCTTTGTTGTCTGCCTCCCAACCCGTGAATTGCAAACTGCAGGAGATGACATTGACATGTAGGATCAGCGGACTAGGTTGATGCTTCACTGAGAACACCTTGTGAATACAATGGATTGCACAGCAGTACATTTAATGTCATTTTTAATAGCAAGCTGGAATGATGAGTGCAGGTAAATGTATAGCAAACAGAATATTAAAAAAAATGAGAACAGTACCAGTGTGCACAACAGAAGCCCATGTTTTTCAGAATAGAATATAATTTTTAAAAACTAACAACAAAGCACAGTGGAATGCCACTTTGGTGACATTGTTGTGAATTTTTTGCTTGGAATTTTGCATATAAAAATTGCCCCCATTCATTCAAGTTAGAAGCAGACTAGCCATAGCTCATACCCTGATAATCATCATAATAATAATCAGGGATAATCAGCCTTGAGCAATTACTTGGAATTCCTTTGAACCTGTGCATTCTACAGAATTAGGAAGCATTGTCTGTTGGATGAAATCCTCAACCTGTGGTCTAGAACTTAGATGGATCTTGTAGATTAGAACTATGGAAGAGTAGACAAAGAGATGAGTGCAGGAGGGTTGAATGCTTCCTCAAGCTGGGTAGTGACACTATCAGTCTTGAAAGAAGTAGTAGTGGCATATCTGTCTCAAAAGGTCATGCCTCTACACAGCAAACATAGACAGTTATTGGATGGTTTCAACCTCCCCTTTTGGGAAATGTTTGTTGAGGAAATGATGAAGCATTAACTACCGATGGTCCTGAATAAAGTGAATTACCTGGACCCTTTTTAATCTGGATTCACATTATTTCATGAGACGGAGAGAAAAACAGTCATTCTTATGGCACAAGAGTTTTGAGCTAACCCACTTCAGGGAAATGTGATTTTTAGCACACTCTCACAACCTCCCACTCCAGTAGCTAGGACTTGACAGGCTCCTAAATTATTGACCAGACAGCCAGTCACTTTCTCCCACATAGAAGATCAGATCATAAACTTTGAATTCGCCATTTAGGTTCTTGACCTTAATCTGTGGCTTAGTTCAAAAATTCAGATTAAAGAATCCTTGCCTAGCCTTTGTCTGAACACACGTAGGGAAAGAAACCCACCACTTCTTTGATTAATGGAAAGCCAATGACCGAGAGCAGCATTTCTCAACTTTGGCAACTTTAAGATGTATGCACTTCAAGTACTACAGCCAGGATGTTGACTTCAGGAATTATGAAAGTTGAAATCCACATATATTAAAATTGCCAATGTTGAAAAACACTGTCCCAGAGCAACCTAGAATCTGGGGGGACGGAGGGGATCCTTCCAAAGCAGATCATTTTTTCCCCAATCCAAGATTGTTTCAGATTCTAAGAAGCAGTGGTACAAGCCAGAAAAAATGCTAAATTCTGCAGTGCAGCACTACCACAGGCGGATTATAACACAGAAGATAGAAACAACTGCTGTGTAGCCCTCAAAGGTAATTGCTCAACAGGCAGATTATGTGTAACATAACAGTCAGAGAGCTGTGGGAGGGTGTTAAAAATCAAGGCACAAAACAGCACAAAAATTGAATAGGCTGAAAGAAACTAAATCGGTCCCTTTCCACACAGAGAGCTGTTCTTGTTATCTGGACTTCTTTAAATTCTCCCCACCCCCAAAGTCTTCCAACCCTCTGGAGTTTCCGATTGAAAACAATGGCTTCCTTTGGAGAAAGTCCAAGCAATTATCCCTTTAGAAATGTGTGATTGAATAGTTAGGCATAATTGGACCCTTTGAGCAGTAATAGTTTCTTTCTGAATTGTGAAACCTACTATGGAGCCACAAAGCTTCTTAGTCCAAACCCATGGTTCTTAATCAGGAATTGCTTTATGTTTTTGGCAATACAAAGATGGGGAGAGTAGGAAAAAAATCTCCTTATAGCAGTTTTGCCCAATTTGATGTTGTCTTGATATAATGGGCTACAACACCTCATTATATAATGCCATTTTCTGTGTGACATGGGAATAAGACTTCTAATCCAGTACAACAGTTTGTTGATGAAAGAAAAAAGTAGACTTCAGACATCTAACCGCTTTGATTCTATTATCAAAGGTGATAATCTTATTCACATGTTGGGTACTGTTTATGGAGCCTCTTTACAGTATGGATACCGATATACAGAAGTAACAAAAATATTTTTGTTAGGACTGTAGGAATGCTATTGCAAGAGAGCAGCTGCTCAGTATAGGCATCCAACTAACGTATCCCCCCCCAAAAAAAACCCCAAATACCCATCTCCAGCTAAACATATACAGTAAAAGGGAACTCTCAATCTCTCTGAAAACTGATTTCATTATTTAACAATTGCTGTTAGCATTCATCCACAATCTTACACCCGATAAGAAAATTGTACTCCTGATGCACATTTGAGTCCAAACTACAACTACAAAATTATTTCCAAATTAAACAGTTTTTGAGGGATGTGAAGTTACAGGAGGAGAATAAATATGTTCCTTGCTGAGAAGCTCAATTGTCAACCTGCAAGGATTCATAATTGAAATCTATAATAATGTTATAGTAACATAACTATTTTTGAATATGGGATAGCAGAACAGGCATTTTTTTCATTTGATAGTTTTTGTATGATTACTGTATGACTATGTGGTTTCTTTACAAGTGAGATCATTTATGAAAAATATCTCAACTGTTTCCTAAAAAAAACTACAGGAACTCAATTAGTCATTGATGGGACACTTACCACTTCTTTTCTTTGGATGCAATACATTTTTATCTTGTCATAGTTTGTGGCATAGAACAATGTGTGCCTATTCAGCAAGCTATAGTTTACAGTAATACCTTGTGTGAATACAGCTTTTATCTGAAAAATTATTAGTAAGAAATTCTTGTCACGGTTACCCCAAACTACAGCAACCAAATACAACATCCAATCTCATGCAGTCAATTTTCTGGGACAAGACCTTCTGACTCAGATAACTAAGGTTGCTTTCATACTTAGGATTCTTAATACTGTTAGTAAAAATGCATTGTGGACTTGGACTGCCATTCCTTTTTTATAAATTTTAGAAGAAAGAAAATCATGAAAGACATGATTTTCTGGCATAATGTGTCAAGGTAGCTGATTGTATAAAAGCAAGCTAATCTGCTTGCTTTTATACAATAAATGTAGTGTTGAAATAAAAGTGATGAAGTAGAGTGGGGCATGTTGAAGGAATCTAAAGAAATAAGGAGAAGTGTGCTACTGTCCTATTAGACTCAAAAGATCAATTCTTCCCTTTATTTAGAAAGCTAATCTGTCAGGCACTTAGAAGCGGGAGCATGCATTAAGTTGCAGTCAAAAAGATTTATTGCTCATGCCTATACACAAAAATCTAATCAATTAATGTTCAGTGTTAAATTGGTGGTAGTTAAGGGTCAAAGGGAATTCAAGAAGGGTTGGACTTAGAATGTTCGTAGAAATGTAACAACTCCAGGCTGATTACTTGCTTAATTCTGCCTCTCACACTCTGCCTGTTGTTCTCCTAAATAACAATTTCTGAATAACTGAGTAAGAGCATTACCTGGAAATACATACAATACGTTCAATAAAATCTGATATTACTGAAAAGGTAATATCACATTTTTTTTCCAGAATTATTTCTCCAGTATGCAATTGGTTAGATGCAATCTAGGCAGTACCAAAATAACCAGTTGGTATTATCACACAGATAATAGCACATGGTCATAACTAAAACAGCAGAATTGTATCAATTCTCCCAAATAGGAGTTCTCAAATAATTACTTCATCTAATATTGTAGCAAAGCTAAGAATGTCTTATAAATGACAGAAATCTTTGTTACCCATTCAGTTTTCCAGAGCAAATCAATCACTGATCTACTATTCACACTATATATTTTTTCTTCCTACTCTATTTTAAGTTTATAGCATAAGAGCCGCAGTGGCACAGTGGTTAGAATGCAGTACTGCAGGCTATTTCTGCTGACTGCTGGCTGCCTGCAATTTGGCAGTTTGAATCTCACCAGGCTCAAGGTTGACTCAGCCTTCCATCCTTCCGAGGTTGGTAAAATAGGACCCAGATTGTTGGGAGCAATATGCTGACTCTGTAAATAGGGCTCTGTAAAAGCCCTGTGAAGCGTTATATAAATCTAAGTGCTATTGCTATTAATATAATAGTCTGGTGCATGTTGTATGAGCTGAATAATAACATATAAAGTGCTTGTCCAATCCTGAATTACAATTTGTTTTGTTTCAACCCATTGTAATTCAAAATGGCCAAGCAATTTATATGTCTATTTTTTCCGTCTATTCATGAAAAAGTCTAGCAGCATTTCTTTCTCTGGAGAAAGAAGTGAACAGCTGGTTTTTGTTGATTTTCTCTTCTTCATCCTGTTTCCTGGCTACTTCGCATGCTGTTCCACAAAACCAGAAACATAAACAAGCCAATGGAGGAATTGGGGAATATATATATGTTAGAATCTCAAAACATGAACCATGACTAAATAGTGACTTCTCACAAGACTGGCCTTATTACCCGCTATTGCTAAAGAAATGAAATTCAGCTATGATACACAGAGGGTTAAACATGAATAAATTGAAGAAAAGCAGCCCTGAAAATAGATTCTGAAAAGCCTGCATTTTATGACACTGAGCTGTTTCTCTCCCACACAGGCATATAATTCAAGACCCATTCAGTGCTATTCATTCCAAGTGTAAAGGTGAGATGAAATTTGTAGAAGATTTTATTTTAAAACTCTAGACAGAAATATGCAATCTTAAGTAACTCACATGTTTAGATAATTAGTACTTTTTACCCACTATTTAACATTTATTTTTGCCAAGGCAACTCCATTCTTCACCTATGACAACTTCCAAACTTGTTCCTTTCTACAGTAGTCATAATAGCAAATCTGTTAGATGACTCATATTAGCAGTATGGATGCTTTAAAACGTGCAGATTAGATATCAAGAAAGTATTATTTCTTGACAAATGACATGTTTTGAAACCAGAACTATGGTATTCACCACAGTCTTCTATTTTGTCCCTCTGCTTCCAACATTACCCTAGGTACACATATTTTTGTATATAGGCAGTATCAATAGATGTCAATGTCTATTTGAGTTAAGATAGACATGACCAAGAATTTATCATGATTTAGGACACTGAGAAAGCCTTTGATTAATGATACCCTCTAACATAAAGATTTATTCTGTAAATTGTACAGAATGCTGTAATGTTTGTTCATTTAGATTGCACCCTTTATCTCTTTTGTTTCTTTTCCTTTGCTATTTTTATATTTTCTCTAAAATTTCCGATAACATACAAACACACATACACACACACACACACACAAAAACAGGACTGAATTAGGCAACATGAAAGAAGGATGAGGATACCATGAATCAGCCCAATGATCCATGCATGGAATTCAACCCATTCAGAGAGATGTGTATTTAGATCTTCCTTTTCTTTTTTTTTATGTAAAGTTTTTTATTTATTTTTTTAAAGCATACATATCATTGTGTGAACAGTGTATTGGCTGGGTATCGTTAATTCCAATACAAAAAGAAAATTTAATACAAATAAAGTTTGCAATATCAAACTTACATAATCTAATATTATATATATACCTATATCAATAATCCTTCATTTTATTTTTATTTTTTCCATCTTCATCTTAATAATAATGACATATCTAATAATACCATTAGAAATCTACTCTTAATCTCTTTTCTTTACTTTGATATTATATAAAAATACATATAACAATATTTTTCCCCATTTCTAATTTTTAAAATCTATTCTTATCATTAGTGCATCCAATCGTCCATTTATTCAATATTTATTACATCATTCTAATAATATCATTTTTAGACATACCCAGTAACATACCCAATCCAATCTTAACCTCTAATCCACTTTAACAGTATTGTATAAAGATTCATACAACAACATTCTCCTATTTCTAAATATATATATATATTTAATCTATTCTAATTTTAATACAGCCAATCTTATTTTTAAAGAAAATACTTTGTCATCCACCATCTCTCACCCTCTTAGAAATTTCCCCTCTTCTCTTTTTAACTTACCTTCCATATTCCTCCCTTGGGTTTTTATCTATATCTTTCATTTTTAGCCCAACCATTGTTTCCCTCTTCACAAATTTCTGTATTGCATTTTCTGTACTGCATTTTCAAAGGCCAATTATTTTTATGTAAAGCAGAGGATCAGTGTCACAGGGCAAACTGATTTAATCCAATTTAACAAGCAATATAGAGAAAAATATATTTTAAATAAAAAAGAGAACCAATATATTTTCTAGCTAATGCTTGAACAATGAAAACCTATTGGTTTGCAACTTAAATTAAATTCTCTTATGAACGTAAGATTTTATTATACTGCTCAGTTTCCTTTCATTGTGTACTGCATTTACTAGGAGAAAAAAAAAGTAGTTACAAAGTTTGTCTTTCTGCATGCATATGCCAGAAACTAGATTTTATTAAATTCAGGGTTATTTACTTCTGAATAAACACACTGAGGAATGCATTGTCATTTACTTGCAGTCTAAAGCTAGTATCCAAATAAGCATGAAACCAATTCCATGAATTCCAGGAGTTAGTTTATGCTTTCCTTCCATAAAACATGGCAAACTCTAGATGGAAATTTCCAAGCAGTTATGTCAGGATAGTGTGTTTTCAAGATTTCTACAAGCTGGCTCAAACCCTCCCTCACATGAGCTTAAGGAGTCCTTGAGAACCAGTCTTTCAGATTCTTTCTGTATGATATACATACATTTATTTGGAGACTGTCTATCTAACAAAATAATTTTATGGTGCTCAAAAAAATATAAGGTTCTCTTGAAATAAAGAAAGTCTCTTCCAAATGTTAACTTTCGGGGTAGGGTGAGGTTGAAATTAGATTTTTGTTGAGTGTGAGCCTAATCTATTTCTTTGGCCAAAAATTCTAAAAATCTCCATAATTTACTTTGCATCTGTTTTCAGTTTCCATCTTCAAGTGCAATTTCCCTTTCTGAAATCCACCCACATTAGATTTAATTTTTTTTGGGGGTGGGTGGGTAGTGTCAACTATACAAAACAGAAATGAAATCCTGAATGATTTTGCTAAATTATTTTGCAATCTAGATTTTATTTTAATCATTTTTCCATTTCTCACATAAGGCAAACCAGCCACGTATGAAAACTAAACTGAAATCTGCTTGATTCCTTCTCATGATCAAGTGGGAGGATCAGAAGTGGGCTTCAAAAATTTTAGCAACCAGTTCTCTGCCCAGTTGCTGGGTGGGCGTGGCCATAGTGGGCGTGGCCTAGTCAGCCTCCTGAACCATGGGGGGGGGCATTTTCACACTCCCTGGGATCTGGAGGCTTTCCTCAAGCCTCCAGGAGGGCGAAAACGGTTTCCCTGGGCTCCAGAGGCCCTCTGGAGGCTGGAAACAGATCCGTTTCCAGCCTTCCAGAACTTCCAGGAGGCCTGTTTTTCGCCCTCCCTGGGCTCCAGAGGCTTTCCTTGAGCCTCCAGGAGGGCAAAAACAATCTCCCTGGGCTCCAGAGGCCCATTTTTCGCCCTTCCAGAGCCTCTGTGTGGGCCTGCACTTACCTGAGATCCAAACCGAGCTGCGTGGGGACTCCTGGGAGGAGCAGGGTGGGCGAGGCCAACCAAGGGTGGGATTTACCGGCTCACCGAACCGGCTAGAACACTACTGGTTTGCCTGAACCGGGTCGAACCCATAGCAGCCCACCCCTGGGGAGGGGGAAAGAAGAGTGGAGTTCATCCTTAAAACTGCAAAACTGCTTATCTATGTAAAATTAAATGTGGTATGATCAGTCCTTGAGGTTAATAAATTTTAAATAAAATACAGTGCATTATATATTGTATTTCAAATACGTTATCAATAGTTATGTTATCCAATGAACGCTCTAACCTCCCATTCCATTTTGATTTCTAGTTATTTTTTTATAGATATTTTATTTAATATTTCTGTCAAAAGCGTTTTCCAAATAGCATGTAACACTGTAACGGTCAGCTATTAACTAATATTAATTCTACTAGAACTATTAAATCAGAGTGCTGCTGAAGATTTAACCATCACTGTTTGTGCTATAAGAGGATATATCAATCAACCAAATCTTTCTAACAATCATAGATCATCATATAAGAGGAAATATAAACAAAATTATGGAGCATACTACCTATTGCAGAAACTAATAATGTGGACATTTCACCTGCATTTATTGCCCCTACTGTGATGTATAATGATAAACTTTTTTCACAATTTCTTTCTTGTTAATGGCAATGTTCCTTATTTTCTATTTATATTTTTGCTAATTTATGTGCAAATCTATCACTAGCCTTAAATGCTTCTACTTAGCTTCTACTATGCTTCTACATGTTTGATATATAATGATGTGAATCTATAATATGTCATATTTGACTTTGACAGCATTAAAATTATCTTGAGTTTCACCAATATTTATTTTAAACACTATGTTCTCTGTCCCCACTTTTCTTTTTTCAACTATGCAAATATACTTAAAAATAAACCTCTGGCATATGCTTCTATCTTTCTCTATTATTTTCTTCTCTACCTCTTTAGTTGTGTTAATATGAAAAACATCACATTTCTATTTATCTATAACTTTATTTGGGTTAAGATTACAAAACCTTTTTTTAGTAAGAATTCTAGAACAATCATTCCTTAAAGCCAAAAATAACATATTCTGTAGTTATTTAATTCTGAACCCCTCTATCGATTCTCTAGCTGAAAATATTTAGTTCTTTTTTTAGGCTTAGATTTTGTATTAGTTTCTACCTTGACCTCTATCTGCTGCTTTCAATTAATCTTAACTGAGGATGATAAAATACAGTATTTGAAAATTATATAACCTACCCTCCTAGGTAACAGTAGCTGATCTAATCCAGTAAGCTAAAACGCATTACTGCCAGGAGCAATAGAGCCTCCTAAAGTTGTGGTCAAGCCCACAAATAGGGCAGAATCCCCTCCACAGGCCTTTTAACTAAGCTGCAAGAATGACTCTAGGCACAGGTCACAATCTCCCAGTCCTGGTTGCTTGGTCACATCTGAAGTATCTTGTCACTGACCTCACAAAAGCAATAGTTATTCAGATCAAAACTGCCACTGAGCAGTTTGTTCAGAAAGACTGAATTGCTTGGGTGGCCCACATCTATTTAATTGCCCCCCTGACACCCTAGGAAGCAAGGCACAGAAGCTTAACTGAGGAAAGTTGCAGGAAAGATGCCATGTAAATCTATACAGTGGAAAAGATGCAGACAGGCCTGTTACTTATGTTCCTCTAGCAAGACAGCAGAACAGACACAGTAGCATGAAGAGCAATATTCACTTTGAATTTGCTTTTATAATGTAATTGCTGAAGAAAGATGGGTCGTGTGTGTGTGTGTGTGTGTGTGTGTGTGTGTGTTATGTGGTCTATGTATGTTGGACAGGGAGACAGAAGCAATGTTGCCCTTGTTTTGCCAAAGATAAGGGATTGCATCCGGCTGCTTTGAAAAATATTTTTTAAAGAGCAACACTAAAATCTTTTTCCATGCTTCCAGCCTGCTATTTCTTAGTGCCTTACTAAGCATTTAATATTATTTTTCAAAGGACGAGGAGAAGGAGAAAGAATGTAATAACTATGCACGGATTCCTCCCCATAAACAATTGCTTTCCCTTGCCTCCATGAAACGATCCAATTTCAGGGTGTAAATACCATTTAGTTATTTATATTTATTATTCTGCTTAAGCTTTCTGTTGTCTTCTAGAACCACAGCTTTCCCCTGATTTCTTCTTTTTATATAGCTTGATTGACTCTGGGTCATATTTCCAAAGTTCCTAATGTTCTATTTTTTCAACCTGTTTTCAATTTATATCTTACACAGTAAATAATATAAATATTGAAACTTGCATTAACAGCTTTTGCTTTTTTTGTTTTGAGTGGGAACTCATATTATACAGTTATTAGATATGCTTATAAATCTACTGAGCATTGTGTTTATTCAAGTTTATTGAATCTGTATGTAAACCGAAAGATCAATCAACATCTATTTCATAAAGGGTTTATTAAAATGATTTCTGGAGAAGGCTCTAAAGGTGGAAGGAAAGAGAAGAAGGATGGACTCAATTGCAGAGCACTGTTGGAAGAACTGAAAAACCAGGTTAGGAACAGATTGTGATGGAGAAAGTGTTTCTATCTGGTGAATAAAAGTTGGTAACAACCTGAAGGCACATAATCAATTATTAAAATAAAGATTAAAATGTATCTATTTGATTTACAACAAAACATCATCTTTAAAAACAAAATTATCTAAAAATTGGTATTAATTCATGGAATGGATTCAGTATCTACCTTGGAATAATATGGTGAAAGAGGATGCCCTATATCAAATACAGGCTGTCTTATAATAGCAGTCAGACCAGTTTCCTATATCAAGTGCAGCAACAGCTCTCCAAGTGCCATCAATGAAGCTGCTCTGAATGGAACATGTGACATTTGCATACTACACATGTCTGCTACTACAGAGCTACAGCTATTCAGCTCAATGTTTTGGCCAACTGTCCTAGACAGTTTCCCTAGTACAAAATTTTAACAAAAAAACTTAACCCCATGATGAAAACGAGAAACTAAGCATTTAAAAACTGGCCATAATGGATTAAGCAAAAGCCTTGTTCAATAAATGCAAGAAGGCTCCACCAAATAATTCTATCTTGGTGACAGGAAGAGCTAGATAAGTCCTTTCTCTGATCTTATCAGGACTGTTATCCTGCTATGCCATGCATGCCTGCTGCCAGCCTGCCATACTCAAAGTGAAGGGGAAAACTGTGGGGTGGGATAAGGGGAGGATAGCATGAGAGGAATTGAAACTCTGCATCAAGCCCTCCTGTGAGAACCGCCGACCATTCCAAGGTCATACTGTGGAATGCAGAACCATCCAGCCCGCAAAGACAGGGACTGTTATTCAAACAATTTGTTAACACCCAGTTGGATACTCGCTGATAATCAGAGGGGAAGGTGAGAACAAGGTAAAAGTTAACTATATGCTTTGGGCACGAAAATCTCAGATCCAGCTTTGCTTCTTCTGTAACCATTTGGCTTTAGTAAAATATACTTCCATTAACAATGGACCTGAGAGTCTTTCTTTTCTAACCAAGTTGGGACAGTTGACAGATCTTGCAATGCAGCAGAAATACCTTCAAGGATGAAGACATTGCAAAGACAGCTACAGATACTAATTCTATCTTTGTTTACCTGATTGTATTATATATGTAGAGATCAATTATAGGGGACCATATCCAATATTAAGGACATTGTGTCTCCATTCAGGTTTCCATCTTGCTCTGCACAGAGGAAACAAGGCTTGAGTAAAACTAAATCTCTCTCCTATAAGGCATGAAGTATATGCTTGAAGCAGAATTCCATAGAATTCCATGGAATTCTATTGCACATGCAATATTATATCATCAACAATTTTCAATCCATGTACTGAATAATTCCATGGAACTTTCTTACTAAATTCTTATTTTAAAAATCAGCATAAGAGCATTCTACAAAACATTTCAACTACTATTACAAATTTTCAATTACACAGACAGTCTGAGATGCATTTTAGAAATGAAAAAGAACTTTCATTTGGAGTGATGATAAGGCTGAACAACTCCAGATCAATAAGAGAACTGGAAGATGCTCAGAGGGAGCTTTATTCCATCATCTGGAATTTGCTCTATGTGTCTCTGGCCTTGAATAAAAATAAATGTAGATTAAAATATAAATATAACATTAAAAATGGAAATACACCAATAGACAGTAACTGAACCCACCTTCCTAGGATTCAATTCAATTACATTTCTTAAATTAATTATAATCACCCAATCTGGATGGCTTGCAAAATATAAAAAGCAGTTGGAGAGTTAAGTTTGTGAAACAATTTAAACAGTTAAAACATACATAAAAAGGCAGCCCAAACTAAAACAAGCAGAACAATAAATAGTTTCAATACGACAAGACTCCACATGTATATTAACAAACACATTAATGCTAGGCCTGGGAACAGAGCCATTTCTTAAGGGCTTTCTAGAATCCCAGTAGTCGTGGCCATCTACATTCAGGGTAGGGGGGAACTGTGTTCCAACAGGTGGTGGCACCACAGAAAAGACACACTTCATGGATCAAGGTGACAATGTTTAATTGAGGGGAACTTGAATGCACCCACTCTATCTGAAAGTACTGGGTCAGAAAAAGCAATTTGAGAGTGTGGCTAGAGCAGTATCTCAAAAAAGCAAAGAAATCTCTGCACCTAGCATTATCATTGCCTGCAAAAGTTTTTTTTCTAAAAGAAAAAAATAGTGCTATAATCTTAGCTCTTCAGGAAGAAAAGATGGCCTTGGCATGACATTTATTTCCAATAGACATGTACAGCAAAATAAAAATGAATAGTCACATACTTTGAAAACTTTGTTTCTATGCGCATCTCCATGCTCACAAATACTTAATAGGCTTTTTAAAAAGCATGTGGCAACATTTGGAGATCACAAATGTAATACTCTAGTTTATAAATATTCCTTAACTTTTCTAACACGTCCTACATTTTCCCTGCATTTATAATGTTATATAGTGGAATGTGCTTGTACTCCTATTTTAGCCACAACTACTCTTACACTCTATTAATTACATATTCCCCCTGAGCAGCAATTGCATTTTGAAGGAGCAGTGCATCTGATGCACAAAAAATACTACAATCTAGACTCTGTCTTGGTTGCAATAACAGAATGCTCTTTTTCTAAAACATCAGCAAGTCCTTTAAGAATTTGGGGTTGCAGCTTTCTCTGTTTTTGCTAACACAAGCACAAAGAATTATTAGAATGACTAGAAGGGATCCACTACGGAAATAATTAATGGAAGCAATGAATCATGCAATGCAAATCAAGTATTTTCACCAGTCTACTGTACTATATATAGATGTCAATATCCTCATCTTGTTTACTATCACCTAATGTACACGATGAACATATGCGCTATCAAAGTAACATCCTGCCTCAAAGTATTATAGGTCATGATTCTATGTAGATACACATATTCAATTTTAATTTAGTACAAAATAACTATACAATAAATGATCAGGAATTTAAAATAAAATGCTTTAAAATAATGGAAGACATTTTTAATTAGGAAATAAAATATGTATTTATTAGCAACATTACCAAAAATGGTACAATAGTGTTTGTCCATATAAAAATAGTACATTAAGTAGCCTTATATTTTAATCTTTTCATTTAATCTCCATTTATTTTCATTAAAATTATTCATTCTCCATTTAATTTCTCAATTTAATCTCTCCAAAGGGTGATTTTTAAAACAACAAGGTAATTACAGTGTTCTAATTTATTCTTCTATTACTCTGAGCCAAAAAAGTGTAAACCACATAAAATTCAACATAGATTTAATTGAACTTTCTTTAGGAAAGTTTAGTCATGTGTTGTGGTTTCTGCAAGGTCAGTGAGGCTATTTAATATATAAATCCATAGAGAAAACATAATTCCTAGTAATTGATAGAAAAACAAAAGTAAAAGAACAGGCCTCACGCAAGTCTTCACAGCGGTCATTACTCTGAGAAAGATCTAGAATATGTCTGTGAGAAATTAATTAATTAATTAAACAAATTTATACAGCTATCATTTTTTAAAAGAAACTCTGGTTAGGGAACAAGAACACTTTCAATTAAAACAAATGAACTTCATTGAGACCCCAATAAAAACGTTTATTCAGATATTTCTCATTGAGCAAATCAATACTGAAAGGATCCTCTAGAATTATATTAAAAATCATTACAGTTCATTTTTTGTAGTTTAAAATCTTTACTTCTTGCTATCTTTTTGCATGCCTTTAAGGCAGTAGTACAGTGGCTAGCTACCCCACAGTTACAACTGAGGCTCTGTTTATAAAACTTCACATGTGTTCATTATCTTCCCTGTTCTTCTGTTTATTGAGAACCACCAAAAACACAAGCAACCGCTTCACATAATAGTTAAGCAATCTCTTTAAGAATTATGGATAAGATAAGTATATAATAAATTGTAGTTTTACTGCAGCATGCATTAGGATTCCAAGGTAAATAATGCTGTATACTGTAAGTGCAAGAAAGTTCTCAAAGGTTTAATCCTTATCATCCCTGACCACACCAACTGATTATTTATGGATGGAAACACTGATTCAACTTTCCAGTTTTTCTTTGCCTCCAATTTTTAAGTCCTATCCATGCAATTCTGTCAGAGTTTGCAGCACATCCGACCAGCACACAATTAAATAATTCTGCAGGATTCATCTATGTAAGAAACTTATTTATAGACAATACCATAAAGCAGAAATCAGTGTACAAAATCAGGGACACAGAAGCAATATTCATAGAAGCAAGTCATTACAGAGTAGAGAGATACAGAGGCAAAAGTTACAGAGGCAAAGATCCAAGGACAAGCCAACTCTTATATACAGTTCAGCAAGTCTAAGCCACACCCAGACTCCAAACTGTCACTTATGGCCCATACCAACAAATATTATGTTTCAGTTTCCAAACAGTCCCTATTGGCTGACCTGTTGCCATGTCTATTCCAGCTCATAATTACTTATATACTGACACAACTTGCCTCCAGAAGTGGTGGGTGCTCCATCACTGGAAGTTTTTAAGAAGAAATTGGAACAGCCCTTTGTCTGTCAGGGTCTCCTGTTTGAGCAAGGGGATGGACTAGAAGACCTCCAAGGTCCCTTCCAACTCTGTCATTCTATTTCCAGCTTACATTAATAGTTTTAGCTACCTCAATCTAGAATCTTCTCATTCTGGAAAACTGGCTGCAGTCTTCTTTGTCACGTTCTCATCATCTCAGAACAACAAAAACCCTGAGAAACAGTTCATCCAAGGCACCATTAGCCTGTGTTCTTCGGTGAGTTAGATCAGCTAGAATAATTCTGTCAGAGTGCACGCAGTGTGCCTAGATGAGACAACCCAGGAGCAAATACAGCATATAGGTTTGTATTTACAAACAGTGTTTTTTATCCAAAAAAAGCATATATACATATAAGTACTTTTCTACAGGCCTTGATATACAGGAGCAAGCAGCAACCGGTTTCAGCACGGAAGAGCACACACTGAGAGAGAAGAGAGAGACACGCTCCCACAAGGCCTGTCTTATATTACAGCCTCTTAAAATGGTAGCAGTCCAATAACCCTGCTGACTCATTGCTACTGTTGCATCATTATTATACCATTACAGTATTACAGCATTACAAACTTACAGCAGCTGGTCAGCTGTTAAATTAGCATTACCCTGACAAATTCCTTCCCTCCTTATCCTCCCTTGGTTTTAATGATTGCCTCTGTGTTGGTTAACCTAATCATTTTTCTGAATGCCTGTTGATAAAAGATAGAGACAACAGGAACTCATTTACAATTTTTAATTTTTAATTCTATTTTTGGGGTGGGGGGTTGGAGGAGTGGGAGGGAAGCACATAAATGAAGGAGCTGAAAAAGAGGCTTAACAAAGCCCAACCTAAGGACTCTGCTGCTAAATAATTCCTGGAATGAATTGTCAGAAAGCTTTTATTTACCGATCCTGCGCATTTCATTTCTCCCTGGCATGAGGCCAGGCTCCCTGACAGTCAAGATTTATTGATTTAATTGGCTGGTGTAACCATGCAATAAAATCATCTCCAAGATAAATTTTCATGGCACTTTTGTAGCATCGAAGTAATTTTTCAAGTGCTATGGCTATATTTCTCTGAGTTACAGGTGCACAATTTGCTTAAAGCTGAAATACCCCCATTATCGGCCTTGCAACCCATCTCTTTGGGTCTCCATTGTGGCATTGCATTATTGTTGTTGTTATTATTATGATTATTATCCTCCTCGTTTTATTTACTTTACATTAAAGTAAGACCCGGCGTAGGTCTTTCGAAGGAAATGTATGGTTTGGTTTGGTTTTAATTGGTTCATATATTCTGTGCCCAGGAGAACAGGAGGCATTCGTTTAATTTAAAATTTAATTTAATTTAAAAGGAAACATTCGCTTAATTCAGGGGTGGCTTGGAGGTTATTTACAATGTTCTCCGGAATCGTTTCTCTCCAGCTGTGAGATACTTTCAAATCCAGAGTCTCTTGCCCAAGATGAGTGTCACATTGTAATGTGATAGATGATGGAATCTTTAGATCTTTTTTTTTATGTATACTGGTGGGAAGCTCATTACGGTTTACAACAACCACTACATGATAAAAAGGAATCTTCGGATTAACTCCCGAATTAATGTTAACGCTTTCTTTAGAGATCAGCGATAGCGATAGTTATATATATATATATTTAAAACAAAGGGCAATCTTCCTTCATGGTAGATTATTTATTCGGTAGGATTCTTCCTTTGTTTTTTTTCTTTTTCCTTTCCCTACACAGGTTCGCCGCCACAGTTTTGATCATCCCTGCTGTACTTGTTGCTCTGTCTAATCCAGTTGGCCCTTTTGTGTTATCGTCTGAAACACACACACACACAGAGAGAGAGGGAGAGAAAGAGAGAGGGAGGGAGGGAGGGAGAGAGAGAGGGAGGGAGGGAGGGAGGGAGTGAGAG
>JANHFL010008093.1:37858-55337 GCA_032468155.1 Oxyrhabdium leporinum
CCTTGGAAGGATGGAAGGCTGAGTCTACCTTGAGCCGGTGACATTCGAACTGCCAAATTGCAGGCAGCCAGCAGCCAGCAGAAATACCCTTCTAACCACTGCACCACCATGGCTTGGTGTAGTAATGAATAAGTTAAGCGAATTTGATGGTAGGGGATTGGACTAGAAGACCTCCAAGGTCCTTTCCAACTTTTCTGTTATTCGGATGGGATTGCACAACCTACCCAAGGTTAAAGCTAACCAAGTCAAAGATGTTATGTACATACAATTGGCTAAATCTTAACTCAAATAGCTAAGCATATTTTTAAATGCAGCCATTAAATGTTCTGTAAAGTATGGCCTTATCTTTCTACCAACATTTTGCAATGAAAGAAGTCCCATTGAATAGAGTAGCACTTACTTTTGATTAAATACATCTAGCCAGCCACTAAAATTTGTACAAATTTAATTCTGGAATAGCAGCAGTTTCAAATTCCTCAATTTTTTTTCTTTCTATAAAAAAATCCTCTATCTGGCCTCTATCTTTTCCATTACAACTTATTATTTTCCTTTAAAGAACTAGTTGATTAAAAACAATGAATCATACCAACCAATTTATTATATTTTCTGTTGTCCAGTAAGAGCATTTTCAGTTAAATACCTAGTGAAATATGTTTTGAAGATACAAGGAAAATGCAATTTTCTAGTATGGCTGTGCAACAAACCAGAAAAATCAACAAGCTACTTTTAAGTTTACAAAGAAATAAGTCTGCAATCTACTTGCACTGTCAAGAAGTCATGTTACATATTATTTTCCAGACCTTTAATAGGTTAAAAAACGGTATGTGATAGTTGATAATACTACTACAGTCTCTAGCAGTAACTACTCTCTTCACTTTTTTTCAACTTCTCTTGACACACACAAGTTTAACATACATAAGATATATTTAAGAACACTAGTTAGATGTTCAGTTATCATGGACAAGTAGATTGTTTCAAAGGTTTACCTGTACCTCATTGCACCTTGTTAATTGGCTAAAGGCTGTAACAAAAATTCAGTTTGAATTTGTGGTGAATCTCTACAAACAAATTGGTTTTAAAGGCCTTTGATTCAAAAATTTAAACAGCATTAAAAAATAGTCAAAATTAATATTATTCATTTCAATCTGTACAAATAATTCTTAAGATTAGCAAACCATGCCAAACTCTACCCTAATTTATAAGTTTATAAACTAGCCAAATTCAGCTAGTAAGAAATGTTAAACATGACTCAGAAATGAGAAATAATCCAAAGCACAAATATAATCCACAAAGAAGTAGACAAAACTTGTAATGCTATCAAAAAGACTCAGCCAGAGGATATATTGGGCTTTTTGGCTGTCCAATATCATTACAAAAAGAAAAGCAGCTACCAGCCTCCCCCTTGTCAGCAACAGTTTCAACAGCTGGATCTTCCCGTGAATCTTGTTATATTTTTCCAGCTGGCCAATGACAATGAATTAAAATTTGTCAGCAGCAGCCTCCCGTTTCCCCACATATCATGTTAACCAGTGTTTGCTTTTCACAGGAGAAAAAAAAACGGTTAAAATAAAAACAAGCAACCAGCTCTGATACGCAAGACACAAATGGGTGAGTAGATGGCAAGATCCAGAGTAACATGGCTATATGAGGAAGGAGGATATATTCTTAGAAGAAATAGGAGGTGGGAATCATGGAAAATGGCTTGCCTTGCTCCATAGCTCCAGAAGAAATGGGGGGAAAAAACCTGTCTTCACATATATCATCCAGAACAAAAGATAAGGTAATTGTCAATCAATTGACTATAGATTCCTAAACCTCATACTATCATCAGGACACAAGGGACTGGAACTGATCTTTGATAGACCTAGTCTTTGCATATGAAAAGGACCCAAGATACAAATGTGTATCTTGGGTGTAAAAGTGATTATGGTCTCCTGTGTGGTAGCAGAAGAAAGAACACTAGTTCACAACCAAGCTGTATAACTCCATGTTATATGTATGTTTTTAAAACAAAGAAATGAATTAAATATAGTCATATTTTCAATGTTTTTTTAGACTGAGGACTACACTTTATTTTCAAGAAATATTATAGCAGCAAGACTCAGAAATGTAGATGTGGCTAGGACAAAAAAAATGGCTAAAACTCCAGTAAAATATGCCATTATCTCCTGAAAATCTAAAGCATTGTGCCCCACAAAATGTGAATACCTTAAAAAGTATTAAAACTAATGTTAGCAGCACAATGAACCATTTATTGCTGAACTTCAGTGATAGACCAAGTTGACTGTCTTCCTCCCAACCAAGCTACCTAAACTTTGCTGCCTCTTATTCCTCTTGAATTCACTCCCTCCCTCTTGAGAATCCAGACCACATTCCACCATAAAATGCTACATCAAATTTGAATAAGAACACATTTAGGGCTTCTAGTATAGGATAGAGAAATTCATACTGTTATTAGATAGCAATAACACTCATCTCCATTCAGTCATCCCAACTCCTTGAATAGAGCAATGGGTCTAGAGGTGAAGATGCTTGCCTTCCACCTGAACACTTAAGAGTTCAATCCTAGGCAGCAGCGCAAAGATAAACAATCTGCTGCAAAGTCTGCATAGGCATCAGGAAGGACATCCAGTCAGCAAACGATCAATTCGCCCAACTCCACCCCAAATAAAGGGATTAATGGGTCGTAAAAAGAAAAAAAAATAGATGGCAATAAAGAGAGTTCTGTGTTTCTTTGTTGTCATCTAATGGTTGTCTAAATGATTATAGGGCAGATCTAGACTTGGCTGCTCTAGATACACCCAAATGTTTAAAATCTGCATGTACCTTTAACAGATAATAATCTGCTGATTAAAGATTTTATTTGCTTTCATTTATGGTTTGCTTTCACCTATTTGTTGTTCCACTCTATGATACTAGAGAACTCAAACTGCCACATGCATCTTATCTGGCTGTTGCTGCCATTTTCAACACTGGAATTACAACAGTGAAAAATATAAAGATCTAGAAAAATAGGGTAGTACTATCACCGAGGACTCTTTTATTTAAAAAATAAAAATCAATATCCACTGACAGTCAAATATGTCCATGGCAGACTTTGGTGGGTGACAGCCAATATTTTCTTGTGGTACTAAAAATCAACCAGTTGCCAAGGCGTGTGTGTGTGTGTGTGTCTATTAATGTTAGAGGGAGAGAAATTAGACTCATGAAACTTCATAATGTTTGCTAGCTAAAAATATGAGCTCCCCATATGGCATGTTAAGACTGACAAAACAAAAAAGCCTGCACCGCAATGTGCTGTTTAAGGAAGCTGGATGATACAAACTTTAACAGACACCTAAAAATAACTGACAACAGCACCTTTCAACACACTCAGATGAAGAACTGTTCGACTGCAGGTTTTCACAGCCTCCTCTTCCCCTTCTGCTTTTCTCCCACTTAAAAGAAAAATCTTCATTTGTGCTGGTGAGCTGTGTAGTGAAAATATGAGCAGCCACCAAAGAAAGAAGAGCAGGCAAACACATTAAGACAATTGTGTTTTATTTCCACATTTTATAAATTAGTGGCTGGAGTCTAAAGCAATGCTTATTACCAGTCTGAAAAGTGGGGAAGGGTGTTAGGTCAGAATGAGCAAAGCAGTGAGGCTACAAGTTACCCATACACAACACACACACAACACACACACATCTCAGAAATCCAAAGAGGCTTCAGTCACATCCCATGTCCAAGGCCCCTAAGTGCTTTGTTCTTGAGACCGGATGATATGATGGGGCTGCTGACGTGTAAGTGCTGATCTCTTCTGAGGAAATTGAAAGATAAAAGATAATTAGAATAACACAAGTTCAAAAACTTTGCATGAGGAAGTGACTGCTTGTCATGCTCCTTCTTGAACCGATTTAGACACTTAAATTAGCAACAGCAACTATGAAATGAGTCAGCTGATCCACTTAAAATGATGGTTTGAAACAGGATATGAGGCCATTGGACTGAACAGTTGACAAATATATAATCTAATATAGTTGTTAGTCAATTTGTATGTATATATAGCATGTAAAGTATTATGTTCCTGCATGTTCAACTATTCTAATCAGAGGAACAAGCCCAAAACTGTTCAGAAGCAGACGGTTGCATCAGACCCATGACTATGCAATGGCTTTCATATTCTTACCTTGAAAGCTCTGACTACCAGAAAAACTATGGACTAATATGTAAGAGGAATGTACTAGGTTAAACAGCAGAATTTTTATTCAATCTTATTTGAATATATTATTTTGTCCAATCTCTTTGGGCAAATGCATTGCAGCTTTGCTTTCTTTTGTTCAAACCATCCATTCAAACTATTACTGTAGGGCTTTCAAAAGGAGTAAGCCCATAATTGCTTCGTCTCTATAATTGATTCTATGTTTCTCATATTGCTATTGCTGAAACAGGTGGAACTTGTATTTTAGATACATAACTTTGAGATATTAAGTAGTGGTTTCCTCGGGTATTATCAGTGTATTTTATGCGTCTTAGAATTCCCTATCTTCAGTCTTAACAACCTATTGTTTGGTCAGAAACTAAGTAATATTGAGTTTAACAGGACTTACTTCCATGTAAATAAGCAAAGATATGCAAATGTAGTCCTTATCCCAGCCAAAAATTCTCCTTAGCTAGCAAGAAAAATATTTGAGGAGCAAAATGATGCAGAACTGTGTATATTTTAGTAAATGAGGGTCCCAACATACTTGGGAAACTGGGCTGGAAAGAACTCAAGCTCTGAACATCTTATCAGATGGATGCTTCAGTAACAGGAAAAAATTATACCTGAAGTGTATTGTCAATATTATTTCTCATTTTGGATTATGAAATTATCGGTTGAATGTTAGCACCTGCCTTTAATGCCAAAAGATATATGTGGAAATTATTAGGTTGGGGATATAATTTTGATATGTTAACCATAAAGTAAATTTACTGGCTGAATTCATATCTTGATTATTACAATATAACATTCAGTGAAATGTTTCCTCATGTGAGAAAGAGATATGAGATGCTTTATGTTTGTTTCTGTTTGAAACACCCACATAAAATTAATACAGATTTTTTTTCCAATTTGTTCCTGAGAAATGTGTAAACACTAGAAAGCTTTTTCACTTGTTAACTTAGAGAATAAAGTAAATATGCTTGAGTTATGATCTGTTTTGAGAGAATATGAAGGATAATCACAGAATATGAGAAGAGCAGTATATTATGGAACTAAAGCATGCATTAGAGTAAATGGTTGTTTATTTCAATACTGAGCAAGGACACATGATATCTCTTTGGTAAATATCAACTCTTTAGTAATTATAATGTCTTAATGGATAAATTAATACAGAATGCTTGTGATGACATTAAAGGTGTGTTAATTGGGATATGAATGTATGGTTACATATAGAGAATCCTATGTTTATGGCTGAGAATCTGAATTATTTCCAGCAGATGTTAAGTAGATAGTGTGCGATAGGATAAATGAATCTGAAAATTAATGTATCAAAACAAAATTTTGTAGTGTTTAACAGGGAAGACGGAGTGAGTGATCTTGAGCTATATAAAAGAAACAATCTGCGCAGGTCCACTAAAATGCCATATTCTTCAACATCTACTTCTGCATATAGATATTCACAGAGAGAAACACACACATTCATGCATCATGCATGCATTTAGAAATCTGGTGCTGGAGAATTTATATATTCCACCAAGCCTTTGAATTGTCAGCTTTCATGAAAATGGTGGGTTCATAATAGCTTCGGCATCACTGTGCAAAAGAACAATTCAGGTTAGGAATCCTGGGCATTGTGCCACCAAATTATCATATATGGTTCCTTTTCTTAGAATTCAAGCCAAATCTTACATTTTAAGACTGCATCATCAATTACATGGAATTTAGTTCATATGTGAGCTCATGTTTCCAAGATAGAGAAGTTGCTTCTTATGAAACAAAGACAGACAAGTGTTTGCAGTATCCCTAAGGGAAACATTATTTCAGATATGTTACCAGACTTCATGTTTTTTGCTGTATAGTGTCACAACTACTTCCATTCCATTAGACTGTTTTTTTTAAGGGACAATTGAGTACATTGTGACTTTCCTAAAAGCTCATATACTCTATTTGCCACTTAAGGAAGCACTTTGAACTGCTTAGACAGGGCTGTAAAGCACTGCGAAGTGGTATATAAATCTAAGTGCTATTGCTATTGCTATTTTTTGCTATTGTTTGTTTAATGCCACTTTATTCATTGACATTTGGATAGCAATTTGTAAGTACCTGAAATAATTCCCAGCAGATATTACACATTTTTATTCAGAAATACCGTATTTTTTGTTCCATAAGATGCTCCAGAACATAAGACATACCTAGCTTTTGGGGAGGAAAACAAGAAAACAAAATATCTGCCTCTGCCACCCAGCCCCAGCACGTGGCTTATCAGGACTCCATTCCATTGCTCCCACTACTGGTCAGCTGAGCGACAGCTGGATCCCGGCCTCCAGTAGCCCTCTCAATCAGCAGGCTGGCCAACCAGAAACAGCGCTATTGCTGCCTCCTCTGTGTCTGCTGCCTCCGCTGGGGAACTCTGGAGCCTTCACCAGTGTTCTCTGGTTATCGCCGCCACTGCCTCTTGCCGCCGCCATTTGCCACCACTGCCTATCAGCAGTTGGATCAGCCTCCCAGAATACCACCAATCAGCTGTTCCATGTGGCAGGGATCATCGCCGCCTGTTGCTGAAATAAGGAGGAGTGGAAGAGGACTCCAGTAGCAACCTGTGAAGCTCTGGTGAACTCTATGCCCAAGATGGTTAAGGCAGTGCTGGAAAATAATGGTAGCCACACAAAATATTAACACTTTGGGCCCCATTTGGACATTATCACTTAGGGGTGTACTCACTTTTGTTATCAGCAGTTTAGACATTAATGGCTGTGTGTTGGCTATTTTGAGGAGACAGCACATTTACACTGTTATACAAGCTGTATACTCACATTGTAGCCAAGTGTTATTTCTTCAATGTTGTCACATGCAAAGATGTACTTAAATATTTACAAAATGTGAGGGGGTGTACTAACTTCTGTGATATACTGTAGATAGGATGTCGACTTCAAATCCTGCAAGACAAAACAAAAAGTTTGTCACTGGCCCGACATCATTATAACAATGCTTTTATTCCCCACTCTGAAATTATTCCATATCACTACAAGAATTCTCAAAGGGTCTGCTGTAGATATCACATGAGTTGTCAGTTTCCTGTTAAGTCAAATATAAAAAATTATATATATTTACTAATAAATAAATATTAATCTAGGACAATTTTTTCATCCTGGGATCATTTAACAATGCTAGCCTACGATATAATGACCATTATTACCAATCTGCATGCTAGCTCATAATAGATGCTCACAGTACATATCTGGAAGGCATAAGGTAGTGAAGTGGTATGTGGAAATGATCTTGAGAGATAGGAGGAAGAGATGCAAACTGAACAATTAGCATGTCAAACATGTCTCAGTCAACAGAAGGGGGAATGACATCAAATATTTCTGAAAGGACCCTTCTTAGTTGTCAGGAGATTAAAAGGAAAAGATGGGACAATTATTTTTACTCTTGCAAGATTCTGTTAATGTAGCTATTACTCCTGGTTGTGCTTCTTGTCTGAACTAGCTCACAGGGCTACCTGATAGGAGCAGACTGAAGATATTTCTCCCAATCAACCAAAACCTGGCACATGTTTTATTGAATATAGTTCTACTTTCTATTTTTCTGTGAGATTAAGAGCATTATGCATTGCAGCCCAAGTTGGTTCTCTTCCATGCTGCTCCTAGTTGTTTTTTCAGAAATTCCATTCTTGATTGCAGTTTTTAGGTGGTAAGCTAAGATGTCTCTAAATGAGTGGAGATTCTCACTGTGGCTATGACTAAATGACTGGCAAGTAGTCTAGACCCATAGAACTTCTTTGGATAAGAAGAGAATAATAGATCACTCACTTGTGCTTAAGAAGGCTGCTCCTTGAAAGAAGACCACAGACTATCAGTTCATCATGGATTTGAACACCAGAAGAGAAATACTCTCAACCAAGATGGTGTCTTTTAAAGGGCATTGAGTTCACTATCTCATTTTCTAATCACTTTTTAAAATGATTATTGAACTATCTTAAAGTGATTAGAGTTATTTAAAAGTTTATAAAGCCAGCTGGTGAGTGTTCTTGAATAACAGAAAAATTAACTATAAGCTTAAGAATTAAAAAAATTAAGAAACATACAGCAAAAAGCTAAATAAGAATCTGATTTAAGAAAGTTATGAATGAATTAAGGGACCAGACAAACCTGGAATAAGGGAACACTGGGACTTTTGCTACAAAATCTTGGAAATAATTATATAAATGAACAGCAAATTCATGGGAACCAACTTCTTTAGTCTATCTTAAGTAAAAATAGCAACTTGAGACTTCATGTGATTTTAGAAACTGAACTTTAGAGAGGGCTAAATATTACAGGCAGATAGCGAAATGTAGAAAAAAGTGTCTTTGGTCATCTCGGAACTTGCAAAATGACAGTAAATGTTTTGACGTTTGAAATACTTCAGGACATTTTTGAAAGATGGGGTTAAAAAATAGCTTTGATCTCAGCAATGATACATGCTTCTATGAATAGACTATGTCCTAAAGATATTAAAGACGAAATCACTCATGCAAAAGAGAATATATTGGAAGATTTACAATCTAAAGAAATGAAACAAACATTTCCTCATGCAAAAATATCAGATCATTTAAAGAATCTGTAAAAATACTAGTTATTTTATAAAAATGGAGTAAAACAACAAAAATGAAAGTACAAATAACAAGCCAACAAATTGACTAGACAAGGACTTTTTACTGGACTTACAAAAGAAATTGGTTAAAGTCTTGAAGAAATCTTTGAAATGGGAAAAAGTAAAATAGAAAATAAATCAAATCCCACACAGCATCTGAAGGAACTAAAGATTTAAAATTGTTAAAAGCAAAAGAAAGGTACAAGATTAGTTTGTTTGTTTGACCAAGATTACAATAAAACATTTTGTATAAATCTGGGATCCCTTTATGGACTTTTTGCTCACACTAGGACTAAAATGTCAATGATTTTGAATTTGTGTATTGATAAGGGATGGGTCAAGGGAAGAAGAGATACTTGCATGTAATGTTATTGAGGATGATGAATTATTAAGTTTGTATTTGTGATGAAGATTGAAAACTACTTCTTTATATTTCTTTTTCTTTTCTTTCTTTTCTTTTTTCTGTACACCTATTATTCTCTTTTCCCTTTCCTTCTGCTTTCTGAATTTAGTTTGCATTTTCTTTTACTACTGTTATTAAATGGAAAATATAAAAGAAAATAAATTTAGTCTCTGTTGAAATGGATTGAAGTCAGACTGGTACTCAGTCTGGACTATGACCACTGCAGGACCTTAGTGGTTGTTCCCCTGCTTTTTCTATATAAACAATAGAATCGCTCCTTCCTTGCTAGTCCCTCTACCTTTTCTTTGCTTTTGCAATTGCACAATGGATGCCTTCACACCCCCTCCCACATTATCTTCTTTGACAATAAATTTGAATCCTTCTTTTTTTCTTTCCCCCCCCCATACAATAGCATTGTTGCTCTGATGCTGTAGTAATCAAAGCAAATAGAATGAGAACAAAGCTATTCTTTGATGGTTTGTTGTTCTGCAGGTCAATGGAAACAGGGAAGAACCGTTAGATCAGCTTCACAGAAACAAGGTAGCAATGGCCAAATTGCAACTTAAAGTGGATTTTGTGTTTTTTTTAAAAAAAGGGGGGGGGAGAAAGGGAAGCTTTGTACTATTGTGGCCCTGTGGTAGGAAAGTAAGGAAAGCTTTCTTCATCCACTCTGGGTAGAAGCCAAAAGTGTGCACATTTTGCACCCAATCAGAGCTGGGGCTGCAATTAGAGCAGAATGAAGCACTGGAGATCATTTTCTTTGAAAAGCCTAAGGTGGCTGATGGTGGAAATCAGCGTCTCGAACCAAAGCTGGGAAACGTGGACATGGGGTGAATACGCGGTGTGGGTATCATTGGAGGAAGATATCATTCATTTCTGTCCTCTGGATATGGTGAGTGGCCTTAGCTGGTTATCTGCAGGAAGTTTAGATTTTTTCCCCAAGATAAAATGCTTCAAAGGCAGGATAGCATCAGTAAAAAAAAGTTCTGAAAACATTCAAGATATTTCAGAGTCACGCATTTTATAATAACTAGAATTTAGAAAAATTGGTAAGGTATAATTTTTTAACTCATTTTCTAAATGTTGCTTTGTCACATTGTTTTTCTTCAGAAGATCTATTTTGGAAGCTGAACCTTTTCCATTTATTCTTTTCCACAAAAATGACAATACATTTCTATTTGTTAGTTTCTTTAGTTCAGTATTATGTAATATTGTTTATATGTTGAGACAGAACAGATCAAAATGTAGAATATGTCCCAGTGTTGCTTTCCCCATTGTTCTGAGAGGAAATTGTTTTAATTGTAGATATAGACTTCCACTGTGATAATCTTCAATCATTTCTTTTCAGGCTATGACTGATTCTATCTTAGAAGAAGTGGAATAATAAAAATCACACTTCAAAAACTCACATTAAAAGTTGTGGATGAAAATAACCAAGGAGCAGAAGGCTGATTCATGAAGCTTCATAGCAGCTTTTCAGACTTGAGACCTTCCCGATGTGCTAACTACAACAGTTATCCATCCAGGCAGACAAGCCTCAGGACTGACGGATGATGATGGGCTTTGTAACTCATCTGAAGTTCCACAGTGACTTCGAACAATCCTCTGCCTCATCTTTTCTTTTATTGGCCCAAATGCAAACAAAAATTAAACGCATGCACAACTCTTTGAGCTAGTTGTTTTATGACCTTCTTAAATGAAATGTCTTTTTAATAGCAAATATTCTTCTGGTTCTTGTAAAAAGGGAACCAGAGGTAAAGTACTTTGGCAGATGAGTTATACATTGCTGGGCAATAGACCTCACATCCCATTAGATTTTGGAATCTTGACTTAAAGATCTTCTGGGCTGCATATTCTGGACATAATAGTTTTATTAGATAGAAGTTTAAGAAAACATAAACATTAGCTTTAAAAAACTCATGTTAATGAGTGATGCTACATCCGAGGCATTGTAGGAAATTTTAATGGCAGTTTTCAGCCAGCCATTTGTGAACAAAATGCTATTGAACATAATTTAAACACTGGGCCTTTTCTGACAAAATGCAGCTCATTGGTGAGGAATGTAGGGTTCTGCCATTAGATATGAAAAAGCACCTAGCCCTGGGGTTCCTGATAGACCATATTATACATGAGCCTACAGTCTGCTATAATTTCCAAAACAATGCAATCCTGATCTGCATTAACAGAGATAGATCATGACAAGTAATAATTCTGATCTTTTATGCAGACAATCTATGGAATACTGTGTCTAGTTTTAGAATTCCAAGAACTGGAAAAAGTGCAGAGAAGAACAATGTTGACAGGATTTGAGACTAAATCTTGTGATGTACAGATAAAATAACTAGGCATGTTTACCTGAAGAAGAGAAGACTAAGGGGAGACCTGATAGCAGTCTTCCAATACTTGAAATGAAATCAGAGAAGTGGATGTTAATTTAGTCTCAATATTACCTAATGGTAAGAGCAGAACAACGGGTGGAAAATAAGAAATAAGGAGTGACCATGAAAGCTATTAAGTAACTGAAGTAGCTCCTTATGTTGAATACTTCAACACTGGAGACTTTCAAACAACAATTGGAAAGTTATTTGTATGGGAAGTCCTAAGGATTTCAGCCCTGAGCAGCAAGTTGGACTGGAAGAATTCTATGGTTCCTTCCAATCCTACGTTCTTTGAGTCTATCTCTAACCAAATCTCTTATCAAATCAAGTTCTCAAAACTGAATTTGTAAGGAATGCTTAATCTCATATATTTATGCAATGATGTAATCATTGATAGGTAAAGGGGTAGTAATTGCCTAGAATTTAACTTTCCTATTCCAGGTCTTCTCCTGATATTTTGAATTCCTTTGTCAAGAAGTGTAACATAAGATAAGTATAAACTATATATTGTGCAAATGTTCTTAACTGTTAATAGCAACCTCAGATGTTCAAAGCAGTGGAATAAATGTTCAGCAAACATTCATAAAAAAACCAGTAATTATAAGTTGAAGTCTATTTTTAGTAACATAAAGGCAACAAAAAGAATAACCCTGTGTTCCTTCATTATGCTATTCCCCATGTCTTTGTTTCTCATCTGTTAACACCAAACAAAAGTTTCTTTGTTATGAAAATCAGCCATGAAATTCCCCAACTGTCAGTTAGTAAAACAATTGAATTGAGAACCAGATGTGTCACTTTCTAAAAAAGGAAGGAAGGAAGGAAGGAAGGAAGGAAGGAAGGAAGGAAGGAAGGAAGGAAGGAAGGAAGGAAAAGGAAAAAGAGAGTGTTTCTTTTCTGAGTGTCTGAGCACTGTATGCAGATCCAGAACCAATGTGGCAAATAAAGTCACCACTATGTGTTGGAACTCTATTAATAATGGCTATCTTTCTCCCTCCTCTTCATCCCCTCCACTTTCTAAGAAATACCAGCAAGTGTAAGAGGGTAGGTAAAAGCTGAGTCTGTTAAAGGAAGTACAGCTGGGGAGGGGAGTAGAAAAGAAAAGGTCAAGGGAAAACTGTAAATGTCAGAATCAGAATGTTTGGAATCAAGATGGTTATACTTTGAATGTCATTGTGATCAATACAATGGGGGGGGGAGGGGAAGAGTGTTTTTGTATTACTTGAGCAAACCCGTATAACAGGGAGGGTGGCAACTGGCAATCTTCTAATTAAAGCTCATTAAAAAGACCACCTTATGGACAAATACACAAAGTCCAAATTTTGAGAAGCAGGTTAAATCCACCTTGTCCAAAAGGGTGGAAAAGTTAAGGTCTTCAAAGACGATTTAGCCAAAGGAGGTGATCTTGTTTAACAGCTCATCTAACGAGGCTCACCCACCATGGCAACGAAGGAGAAGGAAATGAAGCAATTTTAGAAACACATTGATATTTCAGGTCACTCGATTACCAGGAGATGGGGCTCACAGATATCTTAAAAGAGCAGATGTATGCAATAATATTGAATAAACTGCAAGCATTCTTAAGGAAATGATAGCTAGCAGCAATGGAAAACGTATCTCCGTGGGAAGTTTGCTCTCCTAACAAGGTAAGTTTAGGGAAAGTTTGAGGGCAAAAGATATCAGCGCAAAACTGATTTACAAACCTTGAATTTGGTGGCAAACAAAACCCCAAATCACCGGTTACTCACAAACGCACAAAGAGCACAGGATGTGTCTTTCAATTGTACTTTGAAGCCAGCAGATTGTTTATTTAATACACTAATCCCCAGTTCGAGGAAAACTTTCCAGTCGTCAGGCTTGAGTGCCTGGCTCTCAGTGATTCTATTTGGAAAATGTAGGAAAATTCTGTATTGTTATGAGATTTGCCCTTGGTGTTTTGTTATATGGGTGTAATGAGAAACACCAAAACCTGCCCAGACGGTAAAATGAATAGAACATGTCCTCCTAAGCTGTCTATTCTTTAAGGATATCTGACATTTTCTTATTGCCCCAATTTTATGTGCCTTTCTGTTTAAAAATGTATTTAAGCTTTCCAGTTCAGACCCAGAGATATACAGAAATTTTGTACAGTGGCAGGTAGGATCAGAGAATAAAAATACAGCTCTGTCCCCTGACAGATACAAAACACCAAACTGTGTCTTTTCTTTTAACTGTGAAACTGAGATAAATTTGTTTTCTGGTTTTAGATTTGGCGGTTATCTTATGTTTATTTTATAACATGCAATCGTATGTGCATGATTTGGCCATCGACCTAAATAAAGTGAGTAATTTAAAAACATAATGCAAAACGAAAAGGGCACGAAGACAAAAAAGAAAACAAACTCAATTTGCTACCTACTTTATCCTGTGGTTTGCATCATGCCCAACTAAAGTGAAAATCATGCCTTCCTGTAACCAAGTTAATATTGCAAACATTATTCATTTCATTAATAATTAGCCAGAAATATTTTTAAGACAAAATGCTTTTGGAATCTTCTTTAGAAAGCACAAACTCATAAGAGAATTGTGTTCTCAAGAATATATAATCAAGAAGAGAGAGTCATTTGGTCTAGCGGTTAAGGCACCAGGCTTAAAAGTGGGAGGTTGTGAGTTCTAGTTGTGCCATGAAAGCCAGAAGGATAACTTTGGGGGACAATCACCAGGAGACTGCGAGTTCTCATCCCATCTTATCCATGAAAGCCAGCTAGCTGACTTTGGGCCATTCACTCTCTCTCAGACCAAACCGCCTCACCGGGGTTGTTGTTGTGGGGAAAATGGAGGAGGAAAGTGTGTTGGGTATGTTCAATGCCTTGTGTTGTTTGTAAAAGTAATAAAGGCGAGATACAAATAAATAAATAAAATTATATTTTTTTCAATTTCAACATCCACAAAAAGGTTAAGAAGTCCTGAAAGGCTGTTTTTGACATATTACGAAGAAATCATATTAATTACAATCATTGAGCTTCCAATGCAGTGATGAACACTAATGGAAGATTCCTTTTTTTTTTTCCCCCTTCCCAAAATCCAGAGAACAGCCTAACAAAAATCAAATAAGAATTCTGCTCACAACCTTGATTGCTATTGGGGGGGGGGTGGTTATTTGTAATCCCTTCTTTGGTGCATCTCAGAAGCCGTCTGCACGATTCCCATTTTCTTGTATTTATTGCAAGCAATTCCTGGGCATTGCTTTTCCGCTGGTGTCCAGATTTAACCCCCTTTAACTGATAAAATCTGACAGCTCACAGGCTGCAGTAGGACGGCTGGCCAGGGGAGTTCTTTTAGGAAAGTGGAAAGTTAAGCAGATGAACAATCAATTCCAGTAATGCCAAAATCACTTACCACCTTAAATTATAGCTACACACGGCATGCGATAAGCAGGAACGGCAACTCACACTCTGCTAAATGGAAAACCCTTGTCATGCTAGCTAATAGTAAACAAAAGTGATGAGAGGAACTTTCATAAACTGTGAGGTTTTCATACAGGTGCCGATTCAGAAATTCTTCCAGTTCAGTTTACATCAATTTTGCCTACATTTAACTCAATGTGAGTCTCGTTCAGTATTAAACCATACTCCTTTTGAAAAAAAATCAATATATAAACCTGACTCACTATACACACTTGTAAGTCTCAGGGAATGAGGGGAATCTAGAAAAAGCATGGAACATTCTTGTGTTGGTAGCCCAACATTATGCAGGTCATCGGCAGGATCCTGACAGCAGGATACGCTTCTCATTCTTACATCTCTGCCCTCTCTGGTGGCAAATGTTATTATTTTTAATAGTGGCAGTAAGAATTTCCATCCCATTGTATGGAAACTGATCAAGGAATGATTCAATCTAGAAATAAGGAGGAATTTTCTGACAATCAACCCGTGGAACAGAAGTGGCCTTCGGAAGTTCTGGGAGCTTCATCACTGGAGGCTTTCAAAAAGAGACTGGACTTCTATCTGTCAGAAATGGTGTAGGGTCTCCTGCTTGGGCGGGGAGGGGGGGTGGACTAGATGACCTACAAGGTCCTTTCAAACTCTATTATTCTGTATATGTAGAAAAAGGTGAATGTATTGGATATGTTATATGTTACATGTTACACGTTATGTTATGCTATGCTATGCTAGGTTATGTTGCTATGCTATGCTATGCTGTTATATATTATTATATTTACACCCACACACATTTTTGTGTCTGCATTTAAACATTTCCTCAAGTCTTTAAACAGTTCTCAATTTTCTCCTTCTCAACTTCGCCTCCTATAATTTTCATCACAACAGGTTGAATAGCATCACACTGACTTCATCAAAACAACAGAGATACAACACAAAACCCCAATAACAACCAAAGTTTTTGATGTTTACGTGGAAGACAGCTACAGAGTGTTTGTCTCTAATAATGGAAAGAGGTTCTTTAGAAGTCACTAGTTAGGACTAATTCTCAGACCAGTTAAAAATCTAAATCACGCAGCTTGCTAAACTTGGTTAGCTACAACCTTTCTGAGACTTTTGGATGGCATATGGTATTTTGCGAACAGAGCCCACTAGGTTAGCCTATTAATATGTATCAGATGAACTCTGCAAGAATGAATTCATGGATTAATATTATTTTCTGGGGGAGAGGAAAACATGGTTATTGAGTTAAAAGTGCACTCTGCAAATCTGGTGGGCCAGATATGCAGTAGTTTGCTTATAACTACCAAACATATTGGAATAATACTTGTAAATTCCCACCCAGCCATTAAAAAAAAGAGAGAATATTTATTCTCTATTCCCAAAATAATAAGAATCTCATGACTGCCTTAAAAATGTGACTTGGTTTATTTTCAAGTTAGGCTGGTTTCTCTCCAACCTGCCCTTCCCTAGATCTCCTCTTTTTCTCTGAGTTCCTTTCTTTATTACCACATCCCTAATATAGGATCAGGTATGTATTCACTGAGACTAAAGGATAGTAAATTTAAAGTCAGTAAAAGGGCAGGAATGCGGAACATACTTTCCCTGCACACTGCAGAAATTCACATAGGAAGAAGGTCGCCACAACAATCCAATCCACACAATCAGATCTGGAAAAAGATTGGATAATTTATTTCTCTTTCTTTCTCTCTTTTTCTTTCTTTCTCTGTTTTTCCTTGCTATCCACAAAGCAAGTGAGGATAATTATAAGAGTAACCAAGTGTCTTTTGTTATAAAATATAAGCTGGCCACCTCATTATTCAAGTGCATTTAATATTATCCCCCAACTGTCTGTGGCATTTATATTTCCCTTTCTTTTACAGGAGCTTGTTGGTATAAATAATAAAAATTAAATTTGCAAGCAATGGTATTAGACTCTCTGAGAGCTAGAAAGCTCCCATAATTCTGGAGAGACTAAGATATAGTAAAGGTGCCAATATAATCAGAACCCAGGAAATTATGTTTTCCTTTTATAACCCCAGTTCTGCCTTGTATTAGTTCAGCACACATCTATCATCCATCAAAATGGCATTTGTACTACAGAGTTTAAGTTCCAATGTGCTTTGTAATGTATCTGGGTGTAGGTGTGTGGAAGGGGGAAGTCAAGAAGAGTTGAGAAGAGAAGTTGAGTTCCCAAGTATTAGGCCTACAATGGTTTAATCATGCCCTTTCCATCATGGTCCTACGCACAATTAATTCCATCAACAACCATATTAAGGACGAAAGCACCTAAGAGAAATTTTCAGACAGTGGGAACAATCAACCGAAGGAACGGATGTTGCCTTCAGAAGTTGTGGGAGCTTCATCACTGGAAGCTTTCAAGAAAAGACTGGACAGTCATCTGTCAGAAATGGTGTAGGGACTCCCGCTTGGGTGGGGGTGGGAGGTTGGACTAGATGACCTA
>JANHFL010008097.1:0-25892 GCA_032468155.1 Oxyrhabdium leporinum
ATTCGTGGTGCTGAGGTGGGTGTGGCCTGTGTGTGACACATCCAACCTGCAGGCTGCCAGTTTGACACCCCTGCTATAAAATATGTATACATGTCAAGATGTATCAAGAAGTATTTGTATCATATTACTGTTTTATTTCACATTCATAATGTACAACATTTAAACTAAGTTCCATCAGCTGGTTGGCCAATAAGTATTTTTTACCCAAGTGAATTTAGAAGCAAATGTTTACAATGCTGATTCTGAATCAGGGTGAATCTGCAAAATTGAATGTTCCATTTCACTATGCTGCACAGCAGTATGAACTATTAAAAATATTTTCAAAATCTAGCTAACATTTAATTTTTTCCTGCAATCTGCAAAAACAAAACACAATTTTGAAAAGAAAATGCATTGCTGAAAATAGTGTACTAATGCAATAAAAAGGTAAAGATACTCCTGGCAAATGACTGGACCAGGGGTGGGCTTCAAAACATTTAGCAACCAGTTCTCTGCCCAGTTGCTGGGTGGGCGTGACCATGGTGAGCGTGGCCTAGTCGGCCTCCTGCACCACAGTGTGGGGGGGGGGCATTTTCGCCTTCCCTGGGCTCCGGAGGCTTTCCTCGAGTCTCCAGGAGGGTGAAAACGGCCTCCCCAGGCTCCAGAGGCCCTCTGGAGCCTCTGGGAGGCCTGTTTTTTGCCCTCCCCAAGCCTCCGTGCAGGCCCTATACTTACCTGGGACCCTAAACGGGCCGTGTGGGGACTCCAGGGAGGGGAGGGGTGGGCAGGGCCAGCCAGGAGTGGGTTTGGCGGTTTGCCGAACTGCGCAGAATCTTAGCAACAGCTTCACCTGAACCTATGTGTATAGCAGCCCACCCCTGAACTGGACCCATACATTTAATTTTCTTACCAACAGTGTGGGAGTAGTTTCCCATCGTCTTCATCTAGAATATTTCAGTTTCCCAACTCTTGAACCATTATTAGTAATATTTAAATTTGGGAAAGGTTGTCTGGAAAACCTGCAAAGATTGCAAAAAAACTTTTATCAAACTGCAATTGTGGTCAGTAACTCAGACAATAAACTGGATAGGATTTTTACTGATTCACATATCCATAATTGTGGGTTCCTTCCTAAATGTGAGTTTTCACCAACCAACAGCATGTGTTAGTCACTTTCTATGAATCAAACATAGTCTTCAAGATAAGGTAAAGTCCTTCTGGCAAGAATGATTCAGCTTCTTTTAGCAATTCTGATCCACCGAGACGTTAAGCAGTCATTTGTCTGCAGGCTGATTTGCATTCTGAATATAATGTAGACTTGATTCATCAATATGTATTTAAAATAAAGTTCTGACATAACCTCAGAAGACAATGTGCTATACTAATATTGTGGGGACTTTATGATATGTCTCTTAGGCAAAATATTGTACACTATTAGATATCCTAGAGTGGTCTTGCCAAACTACAGATGTGTTGGACTACAATTTATGTCACCAAAGACAGATCTGTGTAGAGATTATGAGAAATCTATATATTGGATTGGGCAATGTAGCCTTAGAGCAAATGTTTAGGAGTAAAGAGTCAATCCTTTCATAGAATAATGCATTAGGAAGATGGTTCAAATATGGAGACATTTAATGTGAGTAGACAATCCAACTTAATCTATAACATATGCATACATTGAGCAAACTATTGGTCTCTCTGTCACACTATTGTCTATTCAGTCTGGCAGTTACTTTCCAGTTCTCCCTTAGTACCGCTATTCGAAAGAATTTTTACAATAAAGATGCCAGGAATTTTTATTTCTGCATATAATATAAAAGCATAAATGTAAAATAAAAACATATGCTTAGCTCAACCATAAGCATACAAGAAGAGTCATGTGAGTTCAGACTTAAAATCGCTTAACCAGAAGCTAATGGTCACCAGTACAAGAAGGCAACAGCAAAAATGCTATGGAGAGGCATACCATTTCTATTAACGAAAATAATACTGTGTGTAGCTATAACAGATACAAGCTGCAGCAAGCTATCAAGATTTCATGCGTAAGGAAAATTTTCTTGACAGTAAGCTCTGTGCAACAGAAGTCTACCTAAGGAAATTGTGAGTGGTCCGTATATTAGAAGTATTTAAGAAGAGACTAAACAAACAACTTCATGGATTAATTGATTCTCCTGAACCCTACAGAGGGTTGGACTAGATCAGGGATGTCAAACTCAAGGCCCACAAGCTGGATTCGGCCTGCGGTATGCTTTGACCTTTGCTTTGAACAGCAAAGGACTGGCCCACGGTGCCTCTGCTAGCGAAAATGGAGCTTGGGGGAATCACACTTGCCCCCCGCATCCCTTTTTTGGCCGTGAGGGCCTCCTGCAGTTCTCTGCCAGTAAAAACAGGCTCGGGGTGGTGTCCCTTCAGACTACATTTTCGCTGGCAGATGGCTAGCAAAACAAAATAAAAACAAAATAAAAGGAGAAATGTTTCCCCTTTTCCATTTGAGCATGCAGGAAAGGGACAGGAAAGGAGAAAGGGAAAGAGGAAAGACAAAGAAAAAGAAGGAAAGATGGGAAGAGAGCAAGAAAGAAAAATAAGGAAAGAGGGGAAGAAAGGAGAATGAAGAGGGAAGAAAAAAGAAGAGAAGGAAGGAAGGCAGGAGGGAAGTAAGTAAGTTATAATGTGAGTGAGTGAGGGTCTCAGGGAAGTCCTGCCTTAGCATTTGGCCACCACAGGTGCCCCTGACAGGAGTCCCATGTCACGCCCACCATGGCCATGCCCCCTCAGCCATGCCCTATGTCCCCCCGCCCGGCCCTCCGAGATCAAACACAACCTTGATGCAGCCCTCAATGAAATCGAGTGTGACACCCCTGGACTAGATGATCCTTATAATCCCATCCAACTCTACAGCTCTATAATTCTGTTACTCCATTTAGCTCACTTTGTACTGATTGAATGCAAGTCTACAAGATCTTTAAATGTATTTTTTTTTAAAGACTAAATTAACACTGGGATTGAACCTAGAAGTTTATGCATGCAATATATATAATAGACTGTCTGCCAATTGTGACAATTTATGGATGATCAACAAGAGAGTATAAAAGTCTGTTGTTACTTCATGGACAGACTTGGTCTTGTCATTAGACAAAGTCAGGCACTTGCCTCAGACAGGAGGAGCCAAAGTTGCAATAGGTATATTGCAATCTGTTATATATCTCCAAATTGTCATTGTTATTCTCAGATATGCTAGAGCATGCTGGACTACCATCAATCTGAAATAATAGTCAACTATCATTTGGATTGGCTTCTACGAGTGGAATTGGGAAGGACACAGTTTTTTGCTTTGCCTCAGGCAACATGTCCTGAGCCAGCCTGACCAAAGTTGTAACATTTCAGCCTATATTCTAGGTTTGTGCAGCAATCTGGATTCAAAAGGGAGAAGATGATTTGCAGCATCTGTGAGCGTGTATATATTGAACCTGATGACATCTCCTTAAATCACAAACATCTTCTCCTGGCAGCTTCTTTAAAAAAGCCTTCCTCAGCTTCCACAAAGAACTGTCCTGTCTCTTAATTTAGAAAATCACCCCCTTTCCCCAAATTAAATTGGAACTTTAATGCTGGGAAAGAACTCATGCCATTTCCTGGTCTAAAACCACAATCTGTCAACTGTACTAATATTTATCAAGCAACTCTTTTGTCCAGCAACATAAATCACAAGAGGAAGGTTCAGCAGTTCTGATTCAAAGGGGACTCCTGTGTAGTTGTGGGTGATCCTTCTCACAGTTTCCTGTGTTGCCTGAAATTTGACCATAGATTGCTATATTTACCGAGTATGGAATTATTTTTGTGAGTGCAGCTAATATTTCTATTTTTCATTCTAGATTTCTGCACAGGAGAGTCGCAGAAAGAAGAAAGAATATGTAGAGTGCTTGGAGAAAAAGTAAGCCATTATTTTCTCTGGGTGACCCTATGAAGTTGATGTTAGGCTTGTGATGTCATTAGTTTCTCTTGAACTTCATTGGGATTTCCAGTATGATAATTATCTAATAGACAAACTAGCCTTTGTTTTGGTTCAGGTACTGCCCAATAGAATTGCCTCTTCTTGCGTTATTGCATCTGTAGCAATCATAAGACTGGGAATGAAGACAAATATATATGTCCCAGGATAATGTTGCAGGATCCAATCTGAGTTGGTCACCGGGACCTGAGATTTGTTCTTCCACTCTTTCAGACTCATGCTGGAGCCCATCCTTGGGAAACTTCTCAATCTCCAGATGTGTCCTGGAGATTGAGAAATTCCCTGAGGATGGACTCCAGCATGAGTCTGAAAGAGTGGAAGAATAAAACTCTGGTCTCAGTGACCGACTCAGATTGGCTCCTGCAACCATAAGACCTGTTAGTGTTCCTTTCTGTCATTTCCTTTTGCCTTTGTCCTCTAGACATTTTCTTTAATATGTTTAAAAACTATATGACCTATAGCAGCCAGCTGTGTACTAAAAGGGCAATTTGGCAGTCAGGGACAAAATTATATATTGTGCCTAATACTCCATGTAAAGTTTGTCTTAAGAAAAATAAAGGATCAGGGTTTTTTTCTGGTTCGGATATAAAAAGTAATAGGTTTAAACTTCAGCAAAAAAGATTAAAATTATATATTAGAAACAACTTTCTAAAAACAGATTAGAGCTTTTTGAGCCAAAATAAATGTGTCATGAGAGATAAATCTTTCTGAGTAAAAATAAAAAGACTAATTAAAAAGCCTAATTAGAGAACCAGTTTGGTGTGGTAGCTAAGGTTTTGGACTAGAAACCAGGAGGCCATTAGTTATAGCCCTCCCTAGAATACTTGACTGGTTGATTTGGGGCCAGTCACTTTCTCTTAGCCCAACTCACTTCACAGGATTGTTGTGAAGAAAAAAGCAGGCTAGAGCGTTAGTTGAGTACACCACCTTTCCTTGACCAGAAATAAAAGTAGTATAAAAATCTAAGAAACAAACAAAGATCACATGGTATTCTTTAAAAAATGATGAAGTGTTGCTTGGGATTGGCCTGCCATTTCTTGAATGTCATTTTTTCCCCACTGAAATTCCTGCCCTCCAAGCTGTTAGCACTTCCCATTTCAAAGAATTCCATGAACAAAAATACAAAACCTATAGGAGATCTTGATTGTAGATCCCGTGTCACATTTACTGGATCCTTTAAAAGCAGATAAAGACTTCAAATTAAGGAGCGCTAAGGTTCAACTAAATAAATGTTGCTAGGATTTAGTTTGTCTAAAACATATAAATTTATTTGAATGAAGGGCTGCAATCAGTCTTGTGTATTCAGAAAGGGGATTGCATCAAAAAACATTGGGTTGACTTAGAACAAATGTCTGTGGTCAGATCTTCTTTCATCTCCATATTATTCCCCATTAATTAATTTCTTTGTATCCATTTTCTTCTCCAAATCAAGCTTATAATACAATGTTGTTCAGTACATCTCTCCCTTCATTGATTTCCAAAATACTCTATTAGTAAACTACTCAACAGTAGTAACTGTGAGAGGCATCTAGATGTCCTAGTGGACCATCAGTTAAGTATGAGCCAGCAGTGTGCTGCAGCCGACAAAAAAGGCAATACATTCCTAGGCTGCATCAACAGAGAGATAGCATCAAGACAACAAGAAGTGATAGTACCACTTTATATCATACTGATGAAACCACACTTGGAATACTGTGTCCAGTTCTGATCACCATGATACAAAAAATATGTTGAGGTCCTGGAAAGTATTTAGCGAAGAGCAACAAAGATAAAGAGTCTAGAGGCTAAATTCTATGATGAATGGTTGAGGGAACTAGGTATGCCTAGCCCTAGCCTATCAAAAAGAAAGATCAGTGGGAAATGATAACTGTCTCCCAGTACTTGAGGGACTGTTACAAAAAAAGAAGGGATTGACTTGTTCTCTAAGGCATCAGAAAGCAGGATAAGAAGTAGTGAGCGGAAAGCTTGTCAAAGAGACATCCAACTGAAAGGTAAGGAGAAAATTTCTGTCAGTGAGAACAATTAAGCAATGGAATAGCTTGCTGCCTGAGGTTGTGGTGCTCCATCACTGGAGGTTTTCAAAAATAGACTGGACAATCATTTGATTGGGATAATATAAGGCTCCTGCCTTAAGCAAGGGGTTGGACTAGAAGACTTCTGAAGATTCTTCCAGCCTTATGATTCTATCATTTTAAATTTAATAAGCAATAAGAAGCTGTAGGTTAAAATATGAAAAGATTAAACCCTTTCTGAATCTCCTCATAAATTTTATTTTATTTAAAATAAATAATTTTAAATATTCTTATTTTCCCACAAGCATAATTATTCATTTGTACATCTCCATTTTCTCTTTACTTCCACGGAAGATTGGAAACTATTCTGCCACCAAATGTTTTCAAGTATCACACATTTCAGAGGCTGTATCAAAGCAACTCATCAGCCATGGAATAAACGGAACTTATTTATGATTAGTCAAATAAACATCTTGAGATTATGTCTAGTCTTTTTGTCCTTTACCTCTTTGCTGATGATACATGTTTGCTTTGTTGTTATATACAATGTCCACCGGCTTCGTAAACTAATAAATTTACCAAATTTATTTATTAAATGCATCTAATAAATAATACAGCACCGTGATGTGTGTTTCAGAATATAGTTTAAAGCAGTAATTTCACTGTGTAACATTATGCAAATGAATCCATAGGAGAATGGAAAATAAAGTGCTTTCCCTAGCCCCTTCAAAAATCCTTAGTTTCCCAAGCAACACAAATAGCTGAGTAAAGAGGGAAAAGAAGCCAAGATGTTTACATTTCACATCCATGGAATCATACTGCTGGAAAAGACCTTGAAAATCCTGTCATCCAACTCCTTGCTCAATGCAAGGTCAGCAGTGCAAGATGCTATTGCTGCATCCCCAACAGATGGCTGTTCAGACTCCATTTGATTCCTTCCAGCAAAGAAGAGTCCACCACCTCCCAGGCCAGCCACTTCTACTGCCAAACAGCTCTTTCAGTATATTTCTTCTAATGCTTAACTGAAATTTGCCTCCTTGGAATTTCTATTCACTGGTTCCAGGCCTTGAGAAAGAAATAATCTCTTCCATCTTTTGCATGACAGACATTCAGATATTTGAGGTCTGCAATTATATTTTGCTTTAATTGTTTTCTTCTCCAGGCTAAACCTGTGCAAATCTACTAGCTGTAGCTCATAGAATTCGGTTTTCAGCCTATTCACCATCATAACTGATTTTCTCTGAATTCATTCAAACTGGACACAGCCTTCCAAATGTAACCTGATTAACACAGAGAAACCCATAAGTGTTTTGTGACCTAAAAGTTAATGTAGTCTATAGCCATTACTTTATTGTTTTTAAGTTTAATCTTTTTCCAGTTCTTCATTTAATAACATGGAACAAAGAAAGGGGGGGGGGGGAATACACCAATGACAAAAAAAAGCTGTCTCTGTTTATACCCAAATCTGTTTCTATCTCAGTGAAAGTTTCTGCTGATTTGTTTTCTGTTCTTATGAATGAAATTCATTTTTGAGATATATTTGAGCCTTTGAATTGATTTTATTTTATTATTGGGAGCTTCTCTTGGTGAAAGGCATAGGAGTATTGTTTACTCTTTGGATGGCTTTGGACTAATCATTATTGTCTATTTTCTGATGCATAATGAAAATAAATATAATAAACATTGTGAGTAATTTTGAAGGACTCAAAAATGCAGTGCAGTCAATAATAGCCATTTTGCTTTTCTTGCTACATATTGTGTACAGTGGGAATCACATAAAAATCCCAAGGAGTCCATGGCGACGTTGTGTAATTACAGTTGGCTGTTTTATTATTGTCATCTTTAATACAATTTTTAACCACCCCGAATGTTTCCTAATTGTAAGGCAATATATCAGTCCTCAGAACAAACACAGGATTTATGACTAGTGCTTACTCATCGCTGATTTCTGTATTTTTAGTCAGAGTGCTAAGCTGCTTCAAATCATTTATCAGACAGAGCCTGTTTCCTGGCACGGAGCAATGACAGAGATGCTTAAGACTAAACTGGATGTCATATTATCCACACAGTTGAAATTAATCCACACAAATTATTAATAGAAATGTCAGAAGTCCCACGGAGTCCCAAGGAAAGCTGAACAGTTTTGGGATTATGAGGGTGGGTACGACGGAAGTGTAGGTTTTTCTCTGTTTGCCAAACTCCCAACAAAATGGCCTCTCCAAAATTGCTGTTTTAGTTTCAAATGGTGCAAATGGTGGGTGTTGTCTTGCTGAGAAGTAAGCCACAAGGCCTCCCACGAGCAGGCCATGAGCAAGGCCTAGAAGAAATTCATATCAGTGGTTGTGCTGCGTAATTTCTTTAGGGGCCAAAATGGGCCTGGGCCTAGGAGACTGATAATTTAGGATTAATTTCATTTAAAATGCCGCTTTAAAAAAAATTGCATGTTTTCTCTTCAGGGTTTTTGAAATGAAATGTAATAATCATTGCGGAGTCTTTTTGAGACAGTCTGATGTGTACAACTGTTACCACATGCCTAATAGAGGCTTTCCTTGAATTGTAAATAGAAGCTTCAGAAAGACCAGTTTTGTCAGAATTGTGGCAGAGAAAAGAACAGGTTAAAATCCTCCATTCTCTCCATGCATACCCACCACAATCCCCAGCCTGCTCAGTCTTTCCCAAAGTTTCTATTTACAGAACAAAATGTGTGCACTTTAATTGCTTTCACACAAATAACATTCCATTTGGTTTGAGTCCTTAGGAACTAAATTCTGGATCAGAGTGGGTGGGTGTACATCATATTCATGATTTTGTTTTACTTCTCCAGAGTTGAAACGTATACATCTGAGAATAATGAACTGTGGAAAAAGGTGGAGACGTTAGAAAATGCAAACAGGTGAGGAGAACCCAAATGTTCCTATCTTTACCAAAAGGTCCTGTTGAGAAAAAGGCTTGGGAGAATGCAGAAAAAAAGAAGGAAGATCGCTTAGCTCTACCCCTTCATGATATAAATAATATAGATTATCTTTAATCCACATCAGTAGTGCATACATGCCAGATTTTCTGAAAGTAACTATTACAGCAGTCTTAAAATCAGCATATTGTCTTTACGAACTTTCCTTAAGTATTCACACACATAGATGTAATTTTTCCTTATACATGCATGTTGATATGCAGTTTTACCAAGTATATTCATATTACTATATAACCTCTCCTATATTTCCATTTGTATATGCCCTATAATTTGCAAGCCCAAAAATACATCAAGTTGAATACTACAGGATTCACTATCCACTCCTGCTACAAGAGATTCCATTTAATGAATTTTTTGATTTGTCTAGCAAATAAACCTGCAATTTATTTCTTTTACGTATCTACGGTACTTTTTGATAGATGTCAGATTACCCTACAGCAGGGCTGTCAATCTCAAGGCCCGGGGACTAGATCCGGCCTGCAGGATACTTAGATCTGGCCCACAGAGCCACCCTGGAAACAGCGAAGAACTGGCCTGTAGAGCTTCTGCCAGTGAAAACACAGTTCGGGAGGGCCGTGTGCGGTTGGTCGGTCCTCCCGAGCTCCGTTTTCACTGAAAGTGGATTGCAGGAGGCCATGGCAGCTGAAATTGGAGTTCGGGAGCCCGTTTTTGCTGGCAGAGTGCTCGGGCCACAACAAGTGCCCCCGATACCAGTGATGTTGAGCTGGCCACGTCCACCCTGGTCCACCGAGGTCAAATACAACCCTGGTGCGGCCCTCAATGAAATCGAGTTTGACACCCCTGCCCTACAGAAGCAGGTTTTGGTTTTCTTCTGTTCTAGTTTTTTCCCAGCAATGAATCAGCTGCATTTGGTTAGTAAGTTTTAGGAATTTTTGTGTTGAGACAGCCAGGACTGAACTTTTGTGGTTTATTTGCTTTTTGAATAATTGGAGCAGGGAGAGAGAAAAATAGGCACATTTCCTGGGTGTATTCCAACCCTAGTACTGTACTGAAATTCTGCTACAAATGTCTTTCCAGACCAATTCTTAAGCTGACCGTTTCCTCTAAGGGCAATTATATCCTGCAGCCGAAGCTGCTTCTCAAATCCAGCCTTTTCTCAAGGCAACTATAGAAATTACAGTCTGAACTGGAATTGGAATTGTAGCAAAACCTGATTTGTTGCTCTTACCATCCTTATAGGGAAGGCAAACTTGGTATCTGGCTGGTGGGTTCCTGTGTGGACTAGTCTAGCAATACCTGCCCTTTCCTTTTAGGGATTACTCCTTCCTCACAAGTTATTGTGCCTTTTCTTTGCTTCCCCAGATGATTGCACCCATCCCTCTTCCCACATTATCTCCCTTGATACTAAAGCAGACTCTTTTTTAAAACAACATCATCAGCAATAATCCCTTGTGGTGTCATCATAACTCTGGTGTTATAAAAACTAAAGCAAGGGGCAACAGGCTGTTCTTTTCTTTCCCTGCTTCTCTGTAGGTCCATGGAAGGGTAGAACTGGTAGTCCCCAGTTTCATAGTAACAAAGAAGCCCTGTTCCTATGCTGCCATTTAAACAAGTTTTTAAACTTTTAAAGAAAAGAGAAGCAAAGCTTTACTGTACTGAGGGCACTGGGCAGGGATCCGGAAAGTAAAGGGAACATGCTTCACCCACCCTGGGCAGAGACTAAAAGAGTACTCACTGGGGAATGTAGGGCCTGAATGGAATTTTTAATAGGGAGGATAGCTCATTGACTGAAGCAACCGCAATATTATCAAAAATTCAACCACTGCCAAACAGCAGAGATCAGAGCAGATGGCTGCTCAGGCAGCAACCAGCCAGTGGGTCAGAGGAGGCATCTCAGGCACTGCACCAACCTGAGCTGGGGATGCTACTGGAATAGAAAGAAGAGAGGGAGACTATCTATTCTGAATGGCTCAAGATGGCTCAGGTCAGAATATAGCATTTTTGAACAGAAGCTGGGAAACATGGGTGTGAGGTGCATTTATGATTGACTGAGAGTGATAGGTGGAGACCATTAACCATTCCTGTGCTCAGCAAGTGATGAGTGGCCCTTATTGGTGATGGGCCAAATCGAAAGTGCATCTTTAGGCACTTGTTCTCTGTCAGGGTGACTTAACCCCTCTTTCTACATATACTGAAGGACAAATTGGCTCCTTCCTCAAGTCTAGGTTCACAAAATAATTAGGAGTTTCAACCATATTTCAGTGCTGAGGCAGGAGACTACCTTCCGTTGCACCAAAGCCACATTACTACATTGCACCCAAAGTCAGAACTGTTCTGCTCTCTATAAACTGTTCAGCTGCCTTTGGTATACGGAGGATGCTCTTCTGCCAGTAATATTGAAATATAGTTTGGTGGCCAGGTACTGCATGTAGCACGTGCACACAACACCTGCAACCTTATGCAGCCTCCTCACTCTTCTGCATGGTAAATCAGCTCAGCTGGCTGCTAGTTGATTTAAAATTTATCAAAGATTAGATTCACTGGCATTCACTGGTGAGATGCATGCCAATGTCAAACAGGTATAAGCCATACCCATAAAATGGAAAGGCATTTATAGCCAAGGATACAGAACAGATAAGGATGACAAGATTTGAAGGGAAGGACACCGGGGGGAAAAAATGTCAGGAAGGCAATGTGCCCTGATTCTCTTGCTAAAGCTCATTTCTTAGAAGAGTCCAGCACAGCTATTAGGTGGTTTTAGTTTCCAGACATAACTGTCATATTAGGAGAGGGTGGAGGTTTACTTAAAGGGAAGTATTTCTTTTCTTAGTTTAAAATATGGTAACGCGGCCCTGTTGCATCTGGCTTCTCCTTCACTATTCATTTTACTGATTAGGGCCTGAATATCTGCTGTAATAGTAGTTTGGAAAGATTGTGGGTAGAGAGAGCTGACAACTAGTTGAGCCGTGAGTCCATCTGAGACAGAGAAATCCCTGAAGTGTTATTCCTTCCTAGACCTTGTGAGCTGACTGTTGGTTGAAAACTTGTTTTCTGGTTATACTACATAGCACAGACAGCCAAGAAAAGGGCAACGTCTCGTTTGGGAAATCAATTGCTGATAGATTCTTTGGGAAGATGTATATTAGCAGAAGATAAGCCACTGCAGATGACAGCATCTAGTCAAGCTTGGCAAGTTTGAAAGAGCTAAGCGTGATCAGAACTGATTAGTACTTAGATGAGAGATCACAAAGGTCTCTGGACTATAGACTAGATTGGAAGTTGAAAACCATTTCAGAAGAAGGCAATGGCAAAGAACTTGTGTAGCCACAAAAATAACGTTGATGGGACCATCTAATTGCCAGGAGTTGAATCTTAATCAAGAGAGACCCCTTATAAATTTGTCGTCTTTCTGAACCCAAGGGGAGTCTCTCACTGGTCACTTTTTTTGCCCTTCCAAACCATCTTACAGATAATAATGACTGGAAAGGAGAAATCTATGTACTTTATCTTCCCTAGAATTGGTCTTTACTTGCATAGGCACAGTGTCCTACATAACAACATCTCAACCCAAAGAATTTGCTTGGACTAAAAGACATGCAGGGAACTCAAATATCTACTCGATGTAAAAATGAGGGAAAACAGCAAGTTCCTTCAGAATTGGCTTAACTTCCAATGAAAGGTGAAAATTAAACAAAGTAATAGCTTATAAAATACAGAAAAAATATCTACACAATCTCCTACTGACAATAGGTGACTATGATATAGTTTCATTTGGGAGTATAATACAATTTGGGAGTCCTCCTAGATTCACAATTCCTGCTTCAGAGGGGATATTTGTAGAATTCTTTCTTTTATCACATTAAGTCTTTGGAAATTAATTAATTGTTTTTAGCTAGCATTGTTGAATTTTGATTTTGGTACTTTTGCTCATTGCTCAGAGTTTGTATCAATTATTGTTTGAATTCAGTGGCCAAATAAATGCTCTCAGTAGATAAACATGTGAATAATACAGGAATCTGTTTTTGCTTAATGTGCTATGGATACAATTTTAGATGCACTCTGACTTTTTTATCTAAAATCTGCCCCCTCAAATAATCTTGATTTGTGCTTGAGCTTTTCCGCTCCATTTGTGCTTTCTGCCCTCATTCAGTGGCTCTAACAGATGCTTTTCTCTTATGCTTAACAGCAGGTTCTGGTCCTACTTTATAGTTAGACAGCATCTTAGGATTCTGGAAGCTTGAAGCATATTCTGTTTTTCAAAGGTTCCCTGCTTTTCAGTAGGTTTGATAGCTTTATTGATAGCTGATGACTGCCATCTACTGGACAAGTAATGAGCTTACTCTGATTCTCCCACCAAATCTGGACTCTCGGCTGCATTCAGAATCCCAAATCTTTGTCTCTTGTACTTTTTCTTCGACTTAAGAGTATTCTTTGCAAGTATTCTTTGCAATGTAGTTCTTCTGAAACTGTATCCAGATTTTCAGATACAAATGCAGTTCAAATTAATGTATTCCATGATTTATTGTTAGATGAATTATCAGATTACAGCCATTTAAAAAAATCATTTAATCATTAAACCTCAAGAAGACATTTCTGTGCCAAGAGCACCATAATCTTAATCAAGTCCAATCTTCCTATTGGTAGCTGTAGCAGGAAAAAAAGCAACTATTTGGACCAGAAGTCCCCATTTTGGGAATGCAAACTTCCTACCTAGTCAATCCAATTTGAAGTAGTGGTTAAGGCATCAGGCTAAAATTTAGGGGACCTTGACTTCTAATCCCACTTTAGGTACCTTGTCTGGCTGACCTTGTCACTCTCTCAGTTATAGGAAGAAAATAAAGCAATAACATTAACATTGGCTCAAAAGGACCAAAAGAGAGATTTTTTTCCCATTTTTGTGAGGTAGACAACCTCATAAATCTATTAAAGAAATAAGTAATGTATTTTAATAGAAGGACATAAACATACTATTTTTATAGTTCTTAATTATTTTAAGTGTTTTCTTATGATGATGATTTTTTAAAAAAAAAATTAATTTCCTAGGACTCTTCTGCAGCAGTTACAAAAGCTACAATCTCTGGTTGCAGGGAAGGTTTCCAGGCCATACAAAATGGTCTCTACACAGACAGGAACATGCCTGATGGTAAGGTCTACAATAGTATCCTTTTAAAACTTTATTTGTAGACATATCATTTTCCATTCACAGTGACCTTGGCTTTGAAATTTTGCAAAATTAAGGACAGATTACCCACTTGCTGTTTGGCCCATTGCAGTAAAGGACATTCATCACTTCCTGAAGGCAGAAAAGGGTGTTGTCTTCCCATTCCTGGTCCATTGCAAATGTACACCTTGCCCATATTTACAGCTTCAAATCAAAACAGCTGTTTTCTGATCTGGGAATCTGAAGCCCTTCAGAGTAGATGGTCTCTGAAAGTTTGTTCCATTCTAGTAACAACCTCCACTCTGGTTGGCTACAAGATCTGATATGTTCCCTCTCTCCCAATAGCTGATTGGTGCCCAAGGTGGCCATTTCTTCCTAAAGTGTCAAATTTAGATCTCTGCTGTTTGACAGTGACTTATTTTTATATTCCTGAGGTTATAAATATTGGTATCTGAAGGGGGGGGGGAATAGAAAGGGTTTGAGTTAGTGTCCAAGGACATAATGTGAGAAAGGGATGGTTGTGAAGGCATCTATGTGCACACATCTAGGAAAGCAAAGGAAAAGCCCAGTGATTCACAAGGAAGGAACAGTTCCTGGAAGGGAAAGACAAGCATTAATAGACCACTCTACACAGGAGTCAGCCAGCCTATCAGGCTTTTTTCCCTGTTTTGGATGGAAAAAACAAAAAGCAAGGGTGGCCTCCAATCAAATCTTGCCTAGTATAGTGGTATGTGAGAATGACCTTGGAAGACAGGAGGAAAAATTATAGGCGGAGGAATAATAAACAAAATTTGAACCCAAAGGAAGAAAGTTAGAGAAAACATCTCAGAAGGGACCCTCTCTAGTTTTCAGGAGAGTAGAAGTAAGGGACAGGAAGGGTACTTTCAGACCTGCAAGATTCTATTAATACAATCTTACACTAAAGATAGAATTGGTACTCAAGGCTGTGCTTCTTGTGTTTGGATTACCTTGAAAGGGTAACACATGGCTGCAATTTGGACTAAACATTAGCTCAGTCACAGGCTTAAGAAACAGCTGCAACATTACATGAGGCACTGCAACATAGGCTGCAGTGTGAAATTGCCCTTAGTATTGTAAAGTCATTTTTGCAGTATAAGAAGAGTGGAGATGAATACTTTGAGCTTACTTGCTTCGATGGTAGTGCTCTGATCAACTTGCTTCCCCTTCCTCTATTCCTCACTTTGAATAAAGTTTTGTTAGTTATTGCATCAGGATAATTTATATATTTATCTTCCAATCCCCAAATGTAGCTTGAATTATGCTATTTCTGCATACACTGAATCCACAGCATAAAATTTAGATTATAAACTTCATAGAATGAGTAATATTCCTTCCTGTAACCATCAGCTAAATGTGTGGTTCATCTTCCCGCTTCCCACTCCAAACCAAGGAATTTTTCTAATGAATGCTAATGGGCTCTTACCTCTGGTATAAAAATAGCAAAAGCTGACATCCATTTTATAGCTGTCAGTGGAAAATTCATTGTAAAAAAACTATAATGGTACAATTTTTCTATCAATTTTAAATGAAAGTTGAATAAGTTTAAAATATAATTTACTTTTGTTCCATTCTGGTGAAAACAAAGGCAGCTTCAGAATTGCATTCTCTGTGCTGCAGTTTCAAAGTGACCAAATAAAAGATTATTGTTCGATGAATCGAGCCAAAATCCCCCTCCCACTCTTCCCGTCTCCCCGTCCCCCCTCTTTCATTACAACTTTAAAATTTTCTCCTTTTTCTGGTAAAGTTTTCTGGGCCTATGAATAACTTCTTCCTGATAGGCAAAAATTCAGCAGATGAAATTTTCTTCATCCCTATATCACTTGCTGGGGAGAGAATATCAATTCTAGATGAGCAGAAAAAAATATTGTTTCAGTAGGTCTTTAATATTATTCCTCCTATTCTTACCTAAAGATGTGTTTGTAGCGTGGACTAAATGATGCAATCTTCGGTTCCTACTCAGTGGCAGGCTCAATGTGGATTATTCCTGAACTCTGACCTATAGCATGTAATTATAGGGCTGGATGAAAAATATACTGAGTGTATATGCTGACCAGGGGTTCTTGGAAGCCTGATATGATTTTGAAAAGCCTATGAATGTATTTGCCACTAACTTAGAGTTGCTCTATGAAGGAGATGGGTGGTTTTTAAATATGATATATAAATAAATAAATAAAACTTCCCAGTGATAAATAGACTAGAATGATTACAAATTTAAATCTGTTCTTAGAATTCTTGTGAACACATCTACATTTTTAAACCTATATCCATAAAGTGGAAATCTATTGATTTTCCTAAATGTATTTCATTTATTACATCTGTAGCTCAACTTTCCCATAGGAATCACCTGTAAGCTTTAGGGCTCAATAGAGAAGTGAGATTGGGTTTTCCTTATTATAGTCACTTCTCCATTACAAAGTTGTTTTGATGATTTCCAGCTCTTCTCTTTCTTACTATTCATCTCTTCAAAGGTCCTTTCTATGCAGTCAGCGTACTGAATATTTCTACTATGTGTTTCCCCCAATAGGTCCTGGTGCTGTGCTTTGTTCTGGTTTTGGGCTCCATGATGCCATGTCTCCCAGAATTCTCAACAACATCGCAAACAGTAAAAGCAGCTCCGACGCCAGACATTTACACAACAAGTAAAAGTGAGTCAAATGTGAACTTTTCCTTCATTACTGAAAGCTTCTTTAATGCTTCTTTAATGCTTAATGATCCTTCTTTTCCAGGGATAACCCCATCATGGTTCATTTTATCCACAGGGATATATCATGGTATTGCAAGGATAGGTAAAGTGTGGATGTTTGAGCTGGGCCTTCTGCTCTTCTAATTTCCAAGGACACTTGGTGGCCCAACAATATTATTAAGATAATAGATGCTTTTTTTTTTGCTTCCTATTCATTTGCTTAAGGATACAAATGGAAGGGGAAGCCTTTGTGAGGCAAAGCACTCCCATTTCAACCCTAAAAAAAATCAGTGGTGGGCTGCTGCACGGTCTGAGAGGTTCAGGCGAACCTCTAGCTGTGATCACTGGCTGGGCCTGCCCATCCGCCCTTGTGCTATGCTTTCCCTAAATAACTAACTTTTTCCCCCGCCCACGCTGCCCAGGTGAGTTCCGCGCCGTCCCTGCTGTTCTCACCGGAGCTGCCTGAGTCTGTTAGCTCCCTGTTTGAAGCTGCATTTCAGCCCCAAAGGGGTGCGTGCGAGTGAAGCGCGCATGCGCTCACGACCAGCGAACTGCTTGTCAAAGTCAGTGCAGCCCACCTCTGGAAAAAAAATCCATAACTTGAATAATCACCTGAAATAATTGGGGATGGCAATTTAGAGACAATGTTGGAGAGGGCAAGAATAGGTTTACCCCCACCCCCCAAGACCTCCCCCATTCCTGTCCTTTAACTTTTTCCAAAAAAACATATAAACATCAGCCATTCCATCAATTCCAGTACTTTGGGTGGTTTGGGGTGTTTATGGGTGGGAATTAGATGTGAAGGCTTCCCAGACCACACAAAGTATTGGAATTGATGGAATGACTGATGTTGATATGTTCCTATTCCCAACCTTCTTTAACTTACACACATGAATTGCAGCCATCAGATTGGGCCATTGTACTCCAAATTTCAGCAGTGTGATTTCATGGAGCAATGGAAAGAAGTAAATCCTGAGCCATTTCTGACCAGTGGTCTGTAATTTGTCCAGTATTGGAATAATTAGATTTTGAGGTAACTTATCCTTCAGAGGTTTTGATTGCAATTTATCTTTTTCATGGACATTAATTCATGTCCGGAGTGTGTTCCAATAAAGTTCCAATTTTTTGTTTCTTTTTCTCCAACAATAACTTACCTTGTTTTGTTTATTATTAAATTCATATCTACTTTTCTACCTACTATTAGGTAGTAGTACTCAAAGTAGCTTCCAACAATTAATCAAAGTGCAGAACACTAAAATCAGTAGAGTTAAAGTTAGTATCATTAAAATAGATTAACAATTAAAAACAAATAGTTAAATGATGTATTCTTACCATTTTTGTAAATAATGGGAGTATGAAAGCAGCCACTGCCCTAGGGAGAACTTTCTGTGGCCTGGAAGTCACACAAGAGAAAGCCTCCTCCCATATAACAAGCAGCCAAATTCTGGCAGCTAGGATATCTTCAGAAGGGCTTCTTCTGCTGATGTAAGCAACTCGGTAGGTTTGTAAGACAGAGATGATATGCACAGATACCGTCTTAAGTTCTTTAGGATTTTGAAGATGAACACCAGTGTTTCAAATTGTGTCCGACAGGCAACTGACATCTTGTACAGATTTTCCAGTGCAGACACCTACGACCTCTATAACCTATACCAATTAGCAGCCACATTTTGCCTCAGTCGTGATTTCTATTCAAGGGTAGCCACACACTGAGCATATTGCAGAATAGCTTTATCACACAGGTTATTGATATTTATTCCTCCAATTTTAAATTTTCTAACCTTCTTCCAGTTCAGTTTTCCTCCATATACAGTACATTTGGTGTATGGCCTGAATAAATAAAGGGGGAGTACAAAGCCTTGTCTTATTCCTCTGTCAGCCCCGACCTAGTCTGTTTGGCCATATGGGGAAGGGTACCGGTTTTGCATAAGATCACAAGATGTTCTGGGATTCACATTTTCCAAAGCACATTCCAGATCTTAACATAGTCCACACAGTGGAAGGCCTTTCTATATACAATGAAGCATATATTAATTTCTTAATGTTTTTGTATTCTCAGTTATTCAATCTGCATTAGCAATAATGTCTTTTATTCCCTGGCCTCTTCTAAAGCCAGCTTGAATTTTTGGAAATCCCATTTCCATATACAATTCTTATCTGCACTGAATGATCTTGAAATTAAAGATATTTATGATTGTTTTCACCCTCTATTAAGCTTCCTTTCTTTAGTATTGGTCCTTAGACAAACCCTCCCGTCTGCTAGCCACTGTTTTGTATTCCAGATTTGCTGGCACAGTTTGGTTAGAACGAAAGACCTTCCTGAGATTTTTGTCTATCTTGACTTTGGCTTCTTTTCTTGGCAGTTTCCTCTGTTCTAACAATCAATTTGCTTTCTTACATATTTTTTTTTACGTCAGCAGTCTCTTTTTCATCCTCAACAATTACATTGATCTGACTCCCCAATTTCTCTGGTTCTCTGTCAATGAGTTTCAGGATTTCAAAGCAATTCCTGATGTGTTCCTTAATAGATTGTTATCATGGACACTGGTTGGCATGCTTCTTCTAGTTCAGCTTCACTTTAGGTTGACTTGGAACTCGAATGTGAGCAGTTCATGATCTCTTCCACAGTCAGCCCCTGGCCACATATCTGCTGATATAACTGAATTCTTCCACTTCCTTGTACATTGATTTCTATGTATTCTGTCCAGTGATGTCCATGTATGTACATGTATATCCTATTATTGGATTAGCAGAAATCAAAAAATCTTCTTTCATTTCATTTTTGTGGGGCCACACAGTCCAATTAAACTTTCTTACTTAATATTTCCAATTTTGGCATTCTAGTTTCTAACCACAAGCAACAAATTTCCTGCATGTTCTGTCAAGTTCAGACTGGACTTCATCATAAAATTTATCAATCTGAAGCAGAGGCATGCTAGTTCCAAAGCTCATTGTCATTGATGGACAAATTCCATATTTGGGCAGTATAATATAGTAAAATATTAACATCTTCAAACTTTAACTTTCTCCCAAGAATCTGGCTCACCGTAAAACTAACGACTAACCAAAATGAACTAACAATGTACATGACCATTTCATTTATACATTTATACCTTATAAAAACTCATGTTTAAATAAAGGTAAATAAAACTCCTCATTCTAAATTTTACATACCAATCTCAGAAATAGAAATAGCAGGGCCAGTCCTGTCTGTCTTCTGCACTGCTATTAAAGTTGATTGTATTTCTAAACTAAGTAAATAGCTTTTCCATCGTATAGGCATAACTTTTACCGTATGCTAGAAACTTCTGGTGTTGATGTAGATATTCTTCATACATTACCTAGCAAATATCCTTATGTATATAGTACTGCAGATTATGACTACAGTCTGAAAACATGGATGTTATTTACATAAGTATTATATCTACAAAACCTGCAATTAATACATACCTATTTTTACTGTACACTGGCACCACTTCTGCTGGCATTAAGTCCATCAGTTGTCTGAAAACTGTATTAAATCATCTGTATTGTTTTAAAACAATTACTGTATTTTTTGGAGTATAAGACGCTCCGGAGTATAAGACGCACATTAGTTTTTGGGGAGGAAAACAAGAAAATAAAAATCTGCCTCTGCCTACCAGCATCCATCAGTATTCATCTGGCTAGAATCTTTGCAGCAAATAGCAAACAGCCTAGTCAGCTTCAGCCCATTATTGCAGCCTGATTCAGCATGAGCAGCTGATTGGCGGGTGGATTGGCCTCCTGGAATACCCCCAATCAGCTGTTCCAGGCTCCAGGGGTTGCCACAGACCATCACCGCCTCTGTGCCTTGCATTTTTGGCCTCCACGCATTGTGTTTTCGGCCTCTGAATGCTCCATTTTAGACCCGTTCCAGGCTGCAGGGATCACCATAGCACATCGCCACTGATCGCCGCCTCCGCGTGTCACATTTTCGGCCTCCGTGCATCACCTTTTTGGCCTCCACATGCCCCGTTTTTGGCCTCCACATGTCCCGTTTTGCACGTCGTGTTTTTGGACAGTTTCAGGCGGCGGCAATTGCTGCTGCCACCGCCGCCAATCCCCACCACCTGGAACCACCTGAAAATGCGACACATGGAGGCCAAAAACGGGGCATGCGGAGGCTGAAAATGTGATGCGTGGAGGCTGGAAATGCGATGCGCAGAGGCAGCGATCGGTGGCGATGTTCAATGCTAGATAGTGGCAGATGTTTCTCTCTCAAGGCATAAAGGAAAAATATATGTTGCAAGCTCCATGTAGGCATCAGGAATGATATCTGGCCAGTAAATGCTCAGCTGCATTCTGTCACCCTGACTCTATCCTGAATTAAGGGAATACAGGGTTGTAAAAAAACATTTTATTATAAATGGTGGTATTTTGAAGACTTAATTAAACTTTGCACCCAAATAAGGGGCTTGAAGAAGAGACTTGCTTTTTTCTGTTTATTTCTTGAAGCCAAATGATGAGACCTCACAGAATAGCCTTCTATTAATATAGTAGAAAGTAGAAATGAGCCAAACTGTATTAGATTTTAGGCAATTATTTGGCAGCTTGATTGTTATATAGTTTCATGACAGGCAGAAATTACAAGAATGACATTTATCGGTACGAAGACATAGTAAATAAATGGGCAACGTGTTTTTTGCTGCTTAATGAGGCTCTTCTTTTTTGCAGTCCAATCACGGAGCCTGCTGTTCTATGATGAGCACAGGGGCTCCTTAGAGGAGACTTACAGCTCCTTCATTTCTGTGGAGCATCCTGAAGAGTGGGAAGCTGAAAAAATTGGGGAAGAAGAGAAGCAGCCGCAAGCGGATGTGCACAGTACCCTGGCTGCAGCTTATGAAACAGTCAAGTATCTGAACAAAACCCCTCTTACAGGTCCAAATCAGAATCAGACCAGCTCCACTCTTACTCATTCCAAGGAAAGCTTCCATGAGAGGTAAGCAGAGTTGTGATTGCTTGTATCAAGACTTCCATTCCTATCTGGACCTTAAAATAAATTTGTATCATTTTTAACCAATTCCTATGCCTAGGCATTCGGTGATTGTAGACCCCAGCAGCTAATCGTGCTTGTTTTTATGAGTCTATATCAAAATCTTCATTGCTGATTTCTGCCAATCAGTCTGCTATTGAAGACAAAGAACAGGCTGGACTTTCTCATTCTCAATTTCCGGCTGGGTAGCACTATCGATCTGCTGCAGCAGAAACAATTAAGGAATTGTGTGGTACTTTGAGGACATGAATTACGGCAAGCTCTGCACCACAAAAACTCAAACTAGAATAAATGATTTTTTGTTCTTTTTCTCCAACTATAAATAATCTGATTCGCCCCAAAATCTCAGGAAAAGAAGCTTTATGGACTATGGAAATCTCAACTAACAGCAATTTTCAATGTCTATCAAAAATACGTTAGAATCAGAATGTACATACAGTATGTTGTATGACACAAATATATTTCAGATTGATTAAATTGGCCTTCAACTTAGGAATTACTAGCCAGCTTCTAGGCGCTATCCTTCCTGTCACCTGCTAATTATCCCTTTTTTAACCATTGCCAGAGCTAAGGGCTTATTTGCAGACACATGTGTTCAGCTCTAGCACTGAAAGAGAACCTTTGTTATTCAATTTGTGACAGACTGTGGCAGGTATAATATCTGACACTATATGTGAGACTAGGACAACTGAAAATAATGGAGAGATCAAGGTATTCTGAGGCACTGAAACAATCTGCCAAAGAATCCAACCAAGTGCTGAGGGAGGACCCACTCAATGCTTTTTGACTGATATGAAGATGGAACTAGAGGTGGTAAAATAGATGGCTAATGTTTTGGTTTTATGTTTTCTGCAGAGATGGAACCTCCAGCGACACCGCTGAATATTTGTAGCAACTGCAAACTCTCCTGGCCTCTTTCATCTGGATGCGGGATCCTTTCCTAGTGATGTGACTGGCGTTGCAATCCTTTGCATGCTTACCTAGAAGTAAGCATCATTCTTAATTCTAAGTAAGCATGACCAGGATTGCAAGATTGAGGGGTTGGATTGCAGGTCTAAACCGACAGACTCATAAATACAACCGGGTGGGAATTATTTCTGAGTAAAATGAATGGCTTGCACTGTGGAAGGAGATGTCCTACCTGGACAGCTCCAAGCTGGCCTTGAGTTTAACCTCTTATTCACTCATACTTAGGCCCTGGTATTAATACTGATCTTTGTGCCAGGTTTCACAATATTTTCCGTAATCAGGGATACCATCTCCACCCTCTAATGTATTCTCACTTGTGATTGAACTCTACCACCCAACTCCATCATTCCCAAATAATTTTTGTTTCTATGTCAGCAAAAACATTCCTGTTCAGCTACTGATTTTTCAGATTTTTGCATTAGTTTTTTACATAGTTGTATACGTTGCAATTAAATTTCTGGATAACAGGATATTTCAAAAAGATACTTTTTGCTGCTCAAATATGACACCACCACGTGAATCTGATTCCATATCACGTTTATGTCCAGATAAGAAAAAATATAGTCTTCTAAAAAGTCTTTCTCATAAATACAAATCATAATCAATAAAATCAATCCTTTTACCTGATGATTGGAGATACAATCTGAAGATTTACTTCTGAATAAGGACCTTTTCAAAAATGCATTGCAATCTTTGATATTAGTTAGGTGTTTTTAAATTTTGGCTTTTCTTTCAAATAGTCCAACGGCAGCCTATTCTAATGAGGTCCTTCTTTATCTTACACTGTTCCCTTTAAAAGATGAGATTGCCCTCTGGACCAGTCTCCATATGGACTAAGAAATTTTGTTTGACCATTTCTACAACTGTTCCTCCTCAACATGCAGAGGACCAAAGATAGTGGGCATCTCAATGTCTCCCACCCCCACAATATACACATATGCAAACTTACTTATATGCATTTGTGACAGGTAGATCAGCATAGTTCGGCAATGATTGCCATTTCAATAGTCAACATACATAAATTTTCCCCATTCCCCCATTTAATTCTTCATTAAAGTCCACTAGGACAAACACTACTACTTTCTATGTATCCACCTCTCAAAAATCTGAAACCAGCATAAAGAACCACTTCTCAATAGATGGGTATCCTTGCCATTAGTCATAACTTCTGAGAATTGTCCACATGTGCCTCAAGTTCATATTGTTGTACAGAGACCAAAAGCAGAAATTGTTTGTACATAATGAATTTTATTTTGTATTATTGCCAACTCTTAAGATAATGTATTTTGGAGATCCTTAAGTCCTATTTCTGTATTGTATTTTATTAAGAGTTATTGCGGGCTTTGCATCTATGAATTTCCTCCCTTTGCAACATACTGTTTCCACTCAGTCTAGCAACTGATGTTTGCCCTGTTTGTTTCTAATATATCGCTCTTTCCTTCTTCTCTTGGCTCTGCAGTCGCTTTCAAGCAGCAAAATTAAAAAAAAAGATACAGCATCAGCTCTGTTGTTCAGATTGTTCATTATTTTACTGAGAGGTTATTAGTTAAGTAAATGTTTGTGTAGCTCCACTATTCATCCCTGAATGGTGACAGCTTTGCCCTCCCTTCATGAGCAGAGGTCTTCTATCAGAGCCAGAAGAGCTTCTCTGAGGGCTTGTACAGAACTTGCATTACTGAAAAATTATGAGAGTAGCTCCCCTCTTCAATCTATCTTTCCAATCCTGCAGCCGCAGCCTGATAATAATCAACTATAATATTATATATAATGGATGGGAAAAGTCATATTGCAGGAAACCTAATTTTACTCTTCTGAGAAATGGATATTTGCTTTCTAAAACAAATGAAAATATGTTTTCAAGTCACTGGGAAAGCAACAACAACAACAAATGTTTTGGAGCTAGCTCTGCTTTGCAATGGAAGATTTAACTCTAACCTGCAGATATTTTCATCTATTGGAGCTAGTAATATGTATGAACCTCAGAGTAGCTTGCTTTTTGCAAAAACAAAACAAAAAACCCCTTTTTTATGTCAAGAAAAAAATCACAAGAGGTAAAGGGGTCATCAGCAGGTGCTCTATCAAGGTCCACAGGAAAAAAAATAGATCCAGGAAACTATCAGCCTGACCTCAATATCAGGGAAGATTCTGGAAAAGATAATCAAGCAACAAATCAGTGAACACCTAGAAGCAAACAAAGTAATAACCAAAAGCAACATGGATTTGTCGAAAACAGATCATGCCAGACAAATCTTATTACATTCTTTGACAAAGTGACAGAATTAGTGAACCAGAGAATTCTGTCAATATAATTTACTTGGACTTCAGTAAGGCATTTGATAAAGTACCCTGTTTCCCCGAAAATAGGACCTACCCTGAAAGTAAGTACTAGCTTGATTTTTACATGTGTGCCCAATATAAGACCTACCCCCAAAATAAGCCCTAATTAAGATCCCGCCCACTCCAGAGTGCACGGGTAAAAATTAAACTAGGGTGGGGATGGTGGGGGGTGCAGCTGCCCTACTACTTACCTTTGGACAGTTGTAGCCAGGCCTCGCACACCCCGACAATTGCCTTGCTGGCCCATTTCTTCTGCAGCTGGCAAGGCTGGCAAGGGTTTCCTGAAGGCCTCTGTAGCTGATAACAAAGCTCCAGATCAACCCGGAGCTCTGTTATCGGCTGCAGAGGCCTTCAGGAAAGCCTTGCTGGCTGCAGAAGAAGTTCCTGAAGGCCTGTGATAGAGAAAAGGAGGCTGGGGTGACGCATTCAAGTGAGGTTAGTCAGTGGATGACATCCCCTGAAAATAAAACCTAGTGCCTTTTTTGGTGGCAAAAAAATTATAAGATAGGGTCTTATTTTCGGGAAAACATGGTAGACCATAACCATATTAGACCATAAGTACTTGATAAGATAGAAAAATGTGGATTGGAAAGCATCACCACCAGATGGATTCATAAATGGCTGACCAACCACACTCAACGTGTAGTCCTCAATGGAACTGCATCTGCATGGAGGGCAGTATGCAGCGGAGTACCCCAAGGCTCTGTTTTAGGCCCAGTACTCTTCAACATCTTCATCAATGATTTGGATGAGGGGATAGATGGGGAACTCA
>JANHFL010008097.1:25992-36789 GCA_032468155.1 Oxyrhabdium leporinum
TATGAGCCAGCAGTGTGCTGCAGCTGCCAAAAAAGCCAACACAGTTCTAGGCTGCATAAACAGAGGGATAGAATCAAAATTACGTGAAGTGTTGGGGGACTGCTGGGGGTTCGTGGATGTTCAGGCGAACCCTTAGCAAAGATTCTGCAGGGATCACCGCACCCCCAAATCCCACTCCTGGCTGGCCTCGCCCACCGTGCCCCGCCCCTCCCAGGAGTCTCCACGGGGCCCATTGTGGATGCAGATGTGTGCAGGGTGTGCACGGAGGCTCGGGGAGGGTGAAAAACAGACCTCCCAGAAGTTCGGGGAGGCTGGAAACAGCCTGTTTCCAGACTCCAAAAAGCATCTGGAGCCGGGGAGGCCGTTTTCACCCTCCCAGAGGCTCGAGGAAAGCCTCTGGACCCCAGGGAAGGCGAAAACACCCCCCCCCCAACGTGGTGCAGGAGGCTAACTAGGCCATGCCCATCATGGCCACACCCACTCAGCAACCAGGCAGTGAACCTATTGCTGAGGTTTTTGAAGCCCACCCCCTGCCCATTGCCCTAGCAATTCCAACTAATACTGACTTTCCATTGGTGATAGCAGCATGACCTGGGAGGAAGTGGGTGTATAACTAATAACAGATTATCTCTCAAGAAATCAAATGTGTCTAAGAGCTCTAAAAAGCTCAGGGTGGAAAAGTAGGCCACAAACTCTTTTGAGCTGTTCTCCGAAGGTACAACACCATAGCAATCTTGGGAATATTAAATTAAGAAGCTCGGCCTGCAAATAAAGATTTGCAGATCCTGCTTCAAAATATTCAAATAATCTTTCAGCACAAAACACCCACTAATCTAAAAATATCACAGCCTGGAGGATGCTGCCAGTTTTTTCCATCATAAAATGTGAGCAAATCCTAGCAATCACATGAAGACCATTTTTGCAAGTTGCACGATAACTGGGTGTTCATCCTTTTAATTTCCTGCATTTCAAGCTCAAGTGAAAAAGGAAGCTATGGTAATGATAATAAATACTTATTTTTAAAAAATGGCACTCTTCCTCTTTATAAATTTTAACATGAACAATGTTCACAGAATTGCATACAGCCTTACACGTCAGAGCCCTTTGTCTGCAGGGAAATGAAAACTTGTAGGATTAAAAACCACAATTAATTAGAAACATTAATTTGAAAGCCCATTGAATTCCAAATCTGGTCCAAGATGTAGCTGGGCTACATGGGCCCTCAGTCTGGTCCAGCAGAAATATTTTGAATTTTTACTCTCTAAAAATAGAAAATGTCCTTCACATTTGAAAAAGCAAATGTAAACTGGGGAGAGGACTTAGCATGTTGGCTTCAGCAGTACAGTATTCCCATGGCCAATGTAATTTTTTTCTTATATTCTTAGATCAACTTTGCTCATGCCATGGAAACTGTGGAGACACTTTCTTCTTTGAAACAATACACTTCCCTATGATAACAGCTGCATTTTCATTTAGCTTCATAAATGCTTGATTATCAGGAGCTTTCATCTAATTAGCAGAAGAGTTACCGCAATAGGTATAAATCAGGAGGCATTGCAGGAAGAATTGTCCTTCTGATGAGTCCCTTTTCTTTTTTAACTCTGTACCATTGACACCTGTGCAGGCAAAACCTTTGTGGTGGACATGTATAATATTCCTCCCTCCCATTGCCTCCACAACAACAACAACAACAACAACCCCAAGAGATGAGTTGGGTTGAGAGAGAATAAATGGCCCAAGATCACCCAGCTGGCTTTCATGGCTAAGGCAATGTTAATCTTCCAGTTTCTAGCATGTTGCCTTAACCACTATCATGTTAATTTAGGTTTACATTGTTTAAAGTCTCCAGTAATTCGAGTAATACAGAGGGAAATGTCAATACTAAACCACATTACAATTCCGTCACTACCTGCGCCCAACTGTTAGATCTGAACAGTTTTCATTCTTATAATTCACATCCAAATGCTCCAATTCACTATTCAAGTGCTATTTTTTTTTTGTTAAAAAAATATCTCACCCAGAGTTTCTTTGTGTTTGAGCCATTCCAATTTCCATGTGCTGTTGCACATAGAGTGGCTGTGGTTGAATGAAGTACCTACAGTAACTGCGGTTTAATGAACTCAATTCTTCAAGCTTATGTGACACACTGAACATTGTTTACATAAGTTGTATTTTCACAATGCAAATTGTGACTGGACAATTTATGTCATGCAAACACAGACAATGAGTTTTGGAGATGCAATATATTCTCACATTTATTTATGGGTGCTGCTAGGGGAAAATTCCACACCAGGCCAAGTTGGGTTGTTTCTACAGACGTCTCAAAATTTACTAGAGGAAGCTGGTTTGTGGATCAGGTTGATTTATGAAGTTCACCAGAAAACAAGCAAAGCTTGATACCAGGAACATGCTATATCCAGGTTGAAAAGCCTACGTTTATTGCCAATTGTTTATTGAACATAATTTATGGCTTTAAACTGTAGCATGGGAAAAGACTTTATGTTAGAATAGCTTAAGGACCATCTGTTTAAACATGAACTTTATACTGGCATTTAAACATTTACATATTACTATATTGTTCATCCCCTTGAGTACAGGTAGTCAACTTACGACCACAATTGAGCCCAAAATTTATGTTAAGTGAGAAATTTTTTTTACCCCATTTTACGATTTTTCTTGCCACAGTTGTTAAGTGAATAACTGCAGTTGTTAAATTGGGAACAGGGTTGTTAAGTGAAACTGGTTTCTCCATTGACTGCTTGTCAGCATATAACTCCTGAACCTTGCAACCGTTGTAAATATGAGTCAGTTGTCAAGCATCTGAATGTAAATCACGTGACTATGGGGATGCTGCAACGGTGGTAAGTGTGAAAAATGCTCATAAGTCACCATTTTCAGTGCTGTTGTAACTTTGAATGGTCACTAAACGAGATAAGTCAAGGACTACCTCTACTCTGTAGGTAAAAAGGTGAAAAATAGATCAGAAAAATAAAAATAATAAGTGTCAAGGAGAAAATAGCAGGAAGGGGATCTAAACCTTAATTTTCTGAACAGAGCTGTTTTTGGGGTTTCAACTTTCACCTAATATACTGGAGAGGAACAAAATTAGCTGACACCTGATTCATAAATTGAAAAACCACAACAGCCTGCTGCCCAGAAATACATGACCACTGACCATTAAGTTTCTAGCACCACCTACTAGGTATGAGGTACATGCCTCATACTTGCCATATTTAACATGGTAAAAAGAGAACCCATACTTTTTTAAGGATACGGTTTCTGGCGGAGAAGTCATGGGGCAAACATTAGCTGGCCTTTTGGGGAACCATTTTCAGCTGTCATGTGATTTTAAGTACCACTTGGAAGATCTTTTTGCCAGCTTCTCGTTCAAAGCTGAACTCCCACACCTGTGAATGATGTGCGCTCACATCTGGTGGTTATTTCCCCAGTTAGGATTTCAAATGTCACGAGGGTAGGGCTCAAACGGTTGTCCCGTGACTGCCCTGCCAGCTGGGAGTTTTACATTCTGAGCCGAGCTTCTCATTGTGCCAAAGATTTGTATTTACATTGTCAAGTGGAACCAGATGGGAGGACAGTTTTATTTCACTTCCCTCTCAACACTGAGCTTCTTTGCTCACAAGGGCATGTCATGACACCACTTTGTCTTTCTCATTCCTGAGAAATATAAATGTTGCTGGATGAAGACACACAATAGCCATACTTACTTTTTTTGCTGCTCCCCCAAGTCCGGCTAGATTCCTGCAGAAGAATTTCCAACTGACTGAAAAGAATTTGGCTCCAGGATCTTTCGTAGCAGTTTAATGTTCAAGGATCAGCACAGATAAATTTTCACATCCTAGAAAGAAATTATATTGCTCTTAAAGACATAGAAGCAAGCCAGGTGATTTTCTTCTGATCAGTTGGCATTTTTAAAAAAAAAAATAGTAATGAACTTCTTTTAGCTGCAGTAATTTTCTGTGTGCTTACTTAGCTCCACAATAACTCTGCTTGTCGCCTTCACTTTGCACTGTTCTTTTGACGCATTAAGACATTTTTATTCTTAGCTTCCTAAGTCTTTTGGAAAGGTGCTTGACAGTCCTGTTCCATCTGACTTCCTATATGCTGCAGAATGCTGAAAGCTGGAAACAGATAATCATATCCTTTACCTCCCAGCTCTTAGATGTTGAATACAGTTCAAATGTTATTGCCCATTGTGTGCACAGTCAACCCACTTTGCCCCTGATGAATTGGTTGTGCAATTTAGCTTCCATTTCAAAACTTAGCAAAAGGTTGTGTTTGACCATAAAGGTGGGTGGGAGAACTAAGATTATTTGGCACCATCATTCTACCTCACTGAACTTTCTTAAATGTGTGCTTAATGTTTGAGGGGGCATGTTTGGAACAAGTGGACTTCCAAATGCTATTGAATGTTTTGGAATAATACAACAAGTAAAAGAGGGACAGAAAAGAAAAGGGTTATGTTGGTACCCAACCAGCAGAATGAAGGATAGATTAGAAGAGAGAGAGGTACTTAAAGGATGAATTAGTCCCCTTTTGGTGTTTCTCTCAACTGTTGAACATTGTAGGCCAGAGGCAGGCTACATAATTTGGGATATTGCTGGGTTCCTGGCACCCAGCAAACTCCCCATTCCAATTCATGTATTTTATTCTTCTAATTTTTAAAAAAGCAAATGGGAAACCAAATAAGTAAATTTTCCACTCTTCAAGCAATTGCTTTCCTTAGCTTTTAACTCAGAATGTACTTATAACCCTAGTATATAATTCTTTGTTGCAGTTGAAGAGAACTGATCCTCCTAACAATTCCATTTCAGATATTTTTTTTTGACTAATCCTCTAATTTTTAACTCATTTTCCTCTTTAAAAAGCAATGTGACTGTGACGGAGCACTAGAACAATTTCCCTCCCACTTACATGCCAGCTGAAATGGTGATGGAGTCCTGGTTGCCAGGCAGTATAACTGTGCTTCCTCCTTCCACTTAGTTTAGTTCTAGAAGTTAGAGGGCGGTTTGCAGAGAAGTGAACTTGACTTCTTAGCAAAGAGGGATTGTTCCAAGGAGCACTGAAAATGGCACATCCAATCCAAACCACAAGTGGCAACACTAAACCTTCAAGCTGATCAATGTCCTTGAAGTTCAGGAAATTCCTTTCCTATCTGCTGTTATTTCACTGGCTAAATCTAGTAATATTTTGATTCTGTAATCAACAGCCACTCCCAAAATATTCTAAGAAACCAGACCTTGTGCTTATTAATGTGGAAGCGGTATTTTCCTCATTGGCATATGTATATACATTTATGTTTGACAGTACTTAGAATTCATCCGAACCCCAAAGGATTCTCAGTGACATACAATATCAAACGAAAAGAAAACAAACTACAATAAATAGCTAAATTGAGAAAAGTATTGAACGATGACCACAAAAACTAAGATGAGACCCAAATAAAACCTAAGATTGGTAACTTCGATCACTCAACTAAATCTAAAAGAACATCAAAATAAAACAATTTTAACCTGTTTATGAAACTGCAACAAGTTGCATTTTGTCTATGGTTTGTTTAATAAGTGCCAATGGCCGGGCTTGCATTTTAAGATATGATTAATAATGGATTATTATTATTATAAGCAAAGACTCAGACAACATTGTAAAGCAACACTGAATAAAACCCAATGTGACTAAGAATAGGCATGAATCCATCTGCATTATTTTTCTTAATGCACGAAGTATTACTGCAATTTTCAGCATTCAAACCACCAAATACCCAAGTCACAACTTCTACCCCGGCTGGGAATCTGAAAATTATATTCATAGCACAGGGGTGTCAAACCCACATCGTCACGTGATGTATCATGACTTTTTCCCCCCTTCGCTAAACTGGGTATGGGCATGGCCAGCATGTGATGCATCTGGCCTGCAGGCCACAACTTTGACAGCCCTGTCATAACACACCCAAGTCAAGGAAGGTTCATCTAACACATTCTACTTTAAGCTTTAACAGTTTCTGTGTAATTCCCACATGGTCATCCATCCATACTATACAGATAGTCCTTGACTTACCACCACGGTTGAAACTGAAACTTCTGTTGCTAAGCAAGGCATTGTTGAGTGAGATGTGCCCAATTTTACTGCCTGTTTTGCAACTGTTGTTAGGTGAATCTCATGGTTAGGTGAATCCGGCTTCCTCCACTGACTTTGTCAAAAGTTCATGGGAAGATTGCGAATGGCAACCACATAACCCTGGGACATTGCATCCATCACAAGCCAAGCATATAAATTTGGATCACGTAGCTCTGGGGATGCTATGATCGTAAGTCCAAGGACCAGTTTTTCAGCACTGTCATAAATAAAAACATTTGCTAAATGAATGGTCATAAGTCTAGGACTATCTCTATTTCATTTCATTTGCTATCTTCAAGTCCAGGTTTTGAAGGGACCCTGAAAATGGCCAATTCTTTTCTAAGCATATTTCACACTTACTTGCTAAGGATGGCTAGCAACCCAACCCAATGCTTATGATGGGATTTCTCCGTTCCCAGGTACCCTCATTTTCCACCTGAAACATTTGCTTCCCTGACCTGAACGAAGGCAGATTAGTCTGCTAAGGTCTTTTGTACCAATCCAAAAGCTCCTGTTCTAAGATCAACACTGCAACCCTTTATCAACTGCAGCAAGAACATCAAGGGAAGAAAATGTCACCTCCAGGTGACTGGAAATCATGCCTTGCTCTCTCTGTTGGTTGCTTTGCTAATTAGCTCTTGGGTGTGCTACGCAGGTGTCAGAGGAAATATCACAGGATCAAAGGCATTAATGAAATAATGGATTATGGATTAGCCCAGGGAAACTCTTGGAGTTCACATACAGGTTCTCTTCTTGAGGAAATAAACAAGAGATTATCCTGAGCTCCCATAGAGCTTTCCTCCTCCAGCGTGGATAAATCGGAGCTTTGAATCAGAGATATAATTTGGATCTCTTTATCCATGAAATATTTATATTGTGGGATAACCATCCCAAGTTAAAAATAACATCTCAGCTTGCTTTGCAGCAAGCTAAAAAAGACCTCTTACACAATGACTTTGGATTAACTTAATTATGAGAAGACTATTTCTAAAAGGTTTGCAAAAAAAATTTAATGGGGAATTGATTGAATCAATGTTAATTATTTGTGTGATTCTGGAATAATGGATTTGAATGTCCTCATATGATAAATCAATGGCTACTTGCTTTACACAATTTACCATTTAGTAGCTATGATTTCAAATGAACTCAGTACAAATAAAATTGCTGCATATATTTCAGACAAGAATGTATTAATATGTTGCAGCTATCTTGCTCTTAGAGATGCACCTCACAACCTGGAACATTAATTCACATGATTTGTTTTTGTCCTATTGTCACATTTTGGGTAAACCTCAACAGGATTAATATAACTACATAAATCACATTGTGATAAGATGCACATGTTCCTCTTGGCTGCAAATTAAGAATCTAATAAGACATCAAACATTGTGGCATTTGGGGCTATGAAGCCAATTGTATTATCCAACACTCTTAGAAGGAAAAAATTATATCTGATTTGTTTTTTTAATAAATATTTAATTAGATTCTTTTTAAAACAAAAGGGTAAAGAGTTTCAACCAATATGGTTAATTTTTTTTGAATGTTTGTAACATAAGCACCCATAATTCATTTTTCCTGTTACAATTATTAATTCTGAATGTAATATTTTGTTAATATTATATGTGTCCATACTTTTCTTCTGTTGAAAAGTTTTGCATAACAGTAGTTTCTTAAAGATTCACTTAAACAATAAAATAGATTTATTTTGGAGATAATGAAATAAAATTAGCTTATGGGATGACTGGAGTTTCTGGAATGCTCTTCTCACATCCCATACAGGTAATCCTCGATGTACAACCACAACTGAGCCCAAAGTTTCTGTTGTTGAGATATTTGTTAAGTGAGTTTTGCCCCATTTCACGACCTTTCTTGCCACAGTTGCTAAGTGAATCATTGCAATTGTTAAGCTAGTAACATGGTTGTACAGTGAATCTGGCTTCCCTGTTGGCTTCTCAGAAGGTCACAAAAATTGATCACATGACCTTGGGCACAGCAACGATCTGAAGTATGAAACAGTTGCCAACCATCTGAATTCTGAGCACATGATCATGGAGATGCTGCAAAATGGTCCTTAAGTCACTTTTTCCAGTGCTGTTGCAACTTTGAACTGACACTAAATGAACTGTTGTAAGTCGAGGATTACCTGTATCGATGGGTCCTCTTGTCCAAATCTTCTTAAAACCTCCTGTTAGGCTTGAGAGCAGGTGCAAATTGCTCAGTATCAAAGGAGGCAGACAGCACTGATGCTGTCATTTTTTTTTTAAATTGGCTCTCCTCCTGGGCTTATGAAGAGCAGCCAGACAAGCAGACATTAAGAAAGTGAAATTTAAGCCAAATAAATTAGTGCTAAAATGAGAGCTAGAAACAAAGCTACAGCTGCAAGATTCAGACTGAAATCTGATTTCAAGCTTGCCATGAGCAAATTCCCCTTTAATTCATTAAGACGTACTTGTAAGCCAATATGGATAAGGTTGCATTATTGGTTGTCTTGACTGATAGATAAATCAACTAGTCAAGCAATCTTAGGCAGCTTTATGATGAAGTATACCTGAAGGGGGATGTTTTCAGAACATGTTTGAGCATGTTTAATTGTGTTCTGATTTTATTACATCCCTAATTAAGTTCTGAAAAGAAAGAAACATTTATACATCAACTTTCCTTCAACCACAGTTTGATTCTTATTTGTTGAACTTTGTTCAAGCTCAAATTTTTAAATGTCCATTTTTAAACAAGACAGCATGCAAATTGAATTAAATATAAGCATTTGAAATGTGTAGTTCACCCTATCCTGTATGGTGCTAGCAGCAGATAAAATCAAAAGAACAGCAGCTTAAATGCCCATAGAAATTAAATGTTCAGTATGATTTAAAATGGATATGAAAATGGTATAAACATTGTTAATATATAACAATGGTGCATAAACAAACACAGCCCTAACAACCAGATAAGCCAAATCATATTGCATCAGGTAATTAAATAAAAGGCAGGTGAATAATGAATCACAATATTAGTGGTGTTAGCAAACTCATAACTGCAATAAAAGGAAATAAGGAAATAAGCTTTGAGCTTCATGGATGTTGTAATTGAATCTACATACTTATAAGTGAAATAAGTATTTTTTCTTTTTTTAAAAGCTCATCTATTGTAATCTCTTAAGACAAGAAGGGTATATTCTGTATATAAGAAGTGAAAAATTGATCACTTTCATTTAGAATAAGCACCAACATTTTATTAAAACGATCCAAAGAAATAAAAGACAGAACTCCCAAAGACAGCTTTTAGGAAAGAATGAAGTAATTATTTGCTGTTCATCTACAGCTTTTTCTCTGAGTTGCCTTAATACCCTATTACCCAGTTCTTGTGCTAGCAGAAAAATATATATCAGCATAATATTTGCTGCCTCTCAGGCACAGGGTGTGTGAATGATTCTGTCTTTATGATGCCAAAGGTACATTAAAAGTGACAACTAATCGGTTCTCTTGGCTTTGCTTTGTTCTGTGATCAACTTTGGGGAAAATATCCATCAACTGCTCTCCTTGGTACGACAGGAAGGGTTGGGGTTCTGAGGAGGTAGTAAGTTTTAACAAACAGTTAAACCAGAAGCATCAACAAGGGTTTGCTGATGTTAGGTAAGCGTCAAGCTCTCTTTAAATGCATCCGCGCCAAAGCACTTAGGCTAAAGCACAGCTGATTATTATACTCCTTTTTGACACAGGTTTAATGCTACATTATAAAAGAGGTAGAGCCATGTTCAAAAGCAGCCTGGAACAATACATGACAGGGATGGGGAAGAACAGCATTTCTTCATTTATTATGAAGCCATAAACAGAGAGCTGATTGTTATTTCGCTTTCCTGGGTAATCTCCCCCTCTTGATCAACAGCAGCTCTTCTACGAGCCAGTAATCAGCTTGGTCTCCTGGAGAGAGGCAGAATCCAATTTGAAAGTACCAGACTTTAGACTACAACCTAAAGCAGAATGATCCTAAAAGACAAATCACAGGGTTTGGAGAGAAGGAGGGAGGGAGAGTGGCTGTGCCAGCTTAAAATGGCCAGGAGATGCTGTCTTGCAACCATCCCAATGGTTGATGAAGCCTGTAAGATCATAACCATAGTATAGGTACTGTTGTTTAGCATATGTTTAAAATGTAGAATCCTATTTAACCTGGAACAGCTAAAGACAAATTTTAAAAGGCTTAGATAGGGATTGAGGATGACATGAAGACAATGTCATGAGACCAATGGGTAGGAAAAGAACATGCTTGCTGGGATGTACTTGTACGCATAAGGAAAAGCCCTAATCTGTTTCCTAAACTATTTTGCAGCAGACATTCTTTATTTGAATTAATGAAAAAGGAGGCGTTCTTTAAATAGGATACTTCTGCAACTACTGCACATGGTAGTGGTTATGAACCTGTGGTCCACGGACCACTGGGGAGGCAAGATGTCAAAGGGGGCCCATGAAAGCTTGAAGAAATGTTATGATCTAAATCTTGAGTTAAGTCTTGGTGGTCCGTGGCCATAGTCCGTGGCCACAAAAGATTTTTAAAGGGGGTCCGTGGTGAAGAAAAGGTTGAGAACCATTGGTATATTCTGAGGTATAGTGGATTAATATACTGATGTAAGAGTATTGCTTATAAGCTGTAAACCGCCCCGAGTCTTCG
>JANHFL010008097.1:48740-71115 GCA_032468155.1 Oxyrhabdium leporinum
AGATAGATAGATAGATAGATAGATAGATAGATAGATAGATAGATAGATAGATAGATAGATAGATAGATAGATTAGTGTGATTCAAAGTGAGAAATGAGAAGTAGTAGTATATATCATCATCTCTGCTGGATAAGAGGATTGCCAGAATAAACAGCCAAGAAGCCTGAGGGACTTTTTAAAAAAAAATAAAGATGGCCGCCTTCACTTTTCAGCACATTTTCAGAGCCTGTTCACATGATTGCTCACTCTGAGTGACCATGAGGATTGATTTAAAGTGATCCTTGAAAATAAATATTTGTGACTTGTTGTACAAGAAGTTAGTAATCCTGACAGGTTTTTTTTAAAAAAGCTAGCAGGACTGTGCCTATTATCTTAACTGGCCACTGATTTCAGTGAAACTCAGCAATCATAAGCACATTTGGACTTGCAGATGTCTGTCTATTACTGTAATCCTATTTCTTTAGAGCAAAGCACTCAGACAGATTATTATGTTTTGCTTCCATTGTATTGTATGGATATTACCAGCAAATTGCTTTGCTTTGAAACTGCTCTTTAGCTTGGAAAAAAAAAATCTCTACTTTCTCTCTAATATATTTCTAACACTGTGCAGTTATCCAAAGGCAATATCTTATCAAGTCATGCAATTCTCTGTTTAAGAAAAGAAACATCTGTTTTATAATAGAAAAAAAATAAAACAGAAATAGAAATAAATTGGGGGAAGGGCCATGAAGAAAAAATGCCATCAGATCTGTAATATGTTTATAGCCTTCTTAACCAAGCATTCCAGGTACAATAGTTCCTTGTGTGAGACAAGACAAAATCTAATTAGGAATTCATAGGTTACTTGCATACTGCAAGTAAAAACTCCTTACATATGAACACAGGATTCAAAACAATGAAATCCAAAATGAAGATTTTGTGCATAGATGCAATACTGTTTGAAGAGGATGTCAGTACAGCTGGCAACCAATTTTGTAAATAAATGCTTTCAGTGGAAACTGCATAAGAATTTCAATGTCTGATTAATTAAACAAGCCACATTAAAAAAAAATCTCTGTAAAGCGGTATTTTAAAACGTTATTTGTTTAGCTGATCCTATCCACAGTGAGTCCTGATCATGGTTCTCAGTGCCTCATACAGTTTCAGATCATTGATCCTGGTAAAACCAGGGTTTGATTCAACCCAAATTTTAATGCTAAGCAATAAAACACAAATTACAATGAGAGGGTCCTTTTTTCTAACCCAAAATAAGGAAACCATGTTATGTCTTAGCATGACAAGTCAGCCAATGCTGGAAAGGAGAAAAATGAGTTGATAGATGCATGAGCCACAGCATGATTAGGGCACAGAGTTGTTTGCCTATCAATTCCATTACATCTAAACTGGGGAAATTTAGTTCAGTTAGTTTAAGCTGGATTTAAAAAAAAATCAGAATACGAACATGCTTTATTTGAACTCATTAGAGTTTAAAACAAGTTCCCAAGTCTATGAGTTAGATGCACATGGGAACTGTGGTTAATTTCAAATTGAAAGCAGTGGCTTTCAAATAGTTAAATCATGTTGCTAAATCTTTGTTTCCTGCTTTGATGTCACTGAGCAATTAATATTTTGTTGCAAGTAATGGAGACTGCTTTGGAAGAGAGTTTTTTTTTCCTGAATATTTTCCATATAGTTTTCTGGCAACAACAAAAAAGAATTGCTTACTCTGGAGATTTTCTTTTAAATCCACAGTCCAGCCTAAAATTACATTTCATAATCTTCCGTCCATTCACTAACTATAATTTTTGTTGTGCTTCAGCCTTGAGAAACAGATGGAAGAAAGATGCAAAAACTGTCATTTATTGGCGATGAAGCTTGCAAGATCTCTCTTAGAGCCCACCCTAGTAGATGGAGCCCAATGTAACCCTTTTTGGATTGTGGGGATGTTTGGGGGTTTTAAGAAACAACGGTGGCATATATAAAGGGACATTTCATCATACCTGCTGGATATGTAAAAAAAGCTAAAACAATTTGGATACAAACACGTACATTAATTCAAAAGTTTTTAAGGTTAAAATGCAATTAAAAGCAGAGACCTTTCTTTGGAGACTAATGGATAAACAACTGGGGGAAAAAGTCATGGGACTTCGTTTTTATACAAAGTTGTGTTCAAAACTGGAAAATAATGCCCACAATGGAGATGTTTAAATTAACTTCTTTGGTTAGAAAGAAAACATCTACATTTACGACTGACTAGAAAATGTAATGAAAATATACATTTGGATATATATATATAGGATTTGTGGTTTTGATGTTTAGAAAAATAACTCTGCTATGGCCCTTAAGACAAGACCATTATTGCAATGTTTGCTCAAGTCTTAGTAAGCTACTGTGATAATCAGCTCTGAATTTTCTATCTGGATGATTCTAATATTACTGAGGAAGTGGTTGAGCTTCTAAATGTTATCATTAGCACAAGAACTCTGATGACAGCTTCTTATTAATGGTTTTAATTATATTTGCTTAGCTTGTATAGTCAGTCAACTCAGAAACACTGATTGATTGACTGAATGGGAAGAAGAAGAAAAGAAGAAAAAAATATTTCCAATCAGAGAGAAAATGTGAATGTGTGACTTGGAGAATCAGTAAGCTCTCTCAAAACTTCCTTAGTTTTTACTAATGAAGAGTGCAACTCAGCCCATCTTAAGTACATATACTTGGGCAGACGTCCTATCCTTCAAGACTTTAGCATGTCATTGAAGGTGGGCTGCAGAACTGTAGACTGAGCAGTCAAAACCTAGCCTAATAAGCTGTTATCAACATATTGTCTTTCTTAGTTAGCAGTGTCAGAGGAAGAGAGCGCAGTTAACTTATTCTATCATCCCATGCTCAAAGGGATCAAATTAATCAGGCCAGATGCCCCACCCATCCTTCCAGAAATATACTTTTTACAAAGCATAAGTCTGTCTGAGAACTTCAGAGTGCCTAAAAATCAGTATTTAGTTAAAGCTGGGCTTCAAAGCTTATTACGAAAGCTTGTAGGGCTAATGGCAGTGATAAGCATGGCTTTGCTACCGAACATGTCTGGCACTATGTAGCTTGGGAACACTTAATTTGATATAATGCATCTGTTTAGCTCACTTGTTTTTGTCTTGAAATGCTTTGCAATTAACAGGGTAGATGTGCATTTTATCTGAGTGCCTTTCCGTACAGATAGCATCATCATCATCTGCATTTTATACAACGAGCCTGGGTCTGTATAGTTTTGAATTGCATCTGTTGGCTGGCAGGCCAGTTGGGTTCCCTCCCAGCTGCTAAAAGGACATAAAGCCTTTTATACTCTTTCTGTGATTAAGATGATCTCCTTCCTTCTGCCAATTCTGAGCCTCCAGGAATCCATTCTAAAAAATTTGCACCTGTCAATTGTGCTCCAACACAACCCCCTTCCTTTTCCTTACATTAATCTGTTTTTCTTTGCACTCAGTTGAAAGTGTCCTTTATATCAAATAGTTTTCCTTTCTTTTTTTGGGGTGGGTGGGGTTGTTTTTCTTTTTGTTCTTTCTTCTAGCTCCATTATTGAGCTTGGTACATTTGAGGATGCACACAACTTTCATTGTTTCAAATCTCTTAGATAAGGAAAATAGAAAGAAGTGCTATTTAGAGATTCTGCTGATTCACTGGTTCACTAAATTGCTGTTAATTTATTTTCTGGATTCATTCTGACCATATAAGATATTGTTACATCCTTACAACCGTGGAAGCCCAAACATGGAGCCCAAAGCTAATAATCAAGACTTACTGGAATGTGTTATTAGATAGCACCAGTGGTGGGATTCAGCCGGTTCAGGCCGGTTCGTGCGAACCAGTAATAAAGATTCTGGTCCCACCTACCCCGCCCCTTCCTGGATTCCCCCACGTCTGCCATTTTGGCTCCCAGGTAAGTGCATGGAGGCCCACTAGGCCCAAAGTGGGGCACGAGGGTGTGGCGTGCCCCCCATGCCCCATTTTGGCTCCCAGAGGGCTTTGGGGAGGCCCATTAGGCCCAAAATGGGGTGCAGGGTGACCACGTCCACCCAATCACATGACCAATAAGCCATACCCACAAAGCCATGCCCACAGAACTGGTAGTAAAAAAAATTGAATCCCACCACTGGATAGCACCCACTGGTAGAACTAGAATATTGAGAGATGGTCCCCACCCAACAAAGGGATTTATTCATATTTGTACATTTTAGAAAAGGGGGAGAGAATAACAGATAACGTACAGGTAGCATTCCATTTACAACTTACAGCACCCTCACAGTCATGTGATCAAAATTCGGGCGTTTGACAACTGGCATGTATTTATGATAGCTGCACTGTCACGGGGTCATTTGATCACCATTCGTAACCTTCCCAGCCAGTTTACAACAACCAAAGTCAATGGAGGAAGACAGATTCACTTAATGAGCACATGATTCATTTAACAACTGCAGTGATTTGCTTAGCAACTGTGGCAAGAAAAGTTGCAAAAATGGGACAAAACTCACTTAACAATTGTCTTGAAATTTTGCACTCACTGGTGGTGGTATCTCAAGGACTACCTTAATTGTACATATTCATCGATCACAAATCTCAAGTCACTATAAACAAGTGAGCTTCACATTACTTCATTGTGCCTGTTTTCCACAGACACTCAAAGGCAATAAAGCAATAAAATATTAAAACAGGAAGGGAAACATCTTCCATGAATCAAGAGGAGGGTTTAGGAAAGCCAGCAACAAAAAAAAAATATTACCCATTGCAACTCTACGGGATGAGATAACAGAATTTGGCATTATATCTATGTATATCAACTTGCTTTAATCAATTCCACTCACCTAAGATCGCATTTCCCTTATACAACAATAGGATCACATTTCTGTACCCTACATGGTCATCCATATCAGGCAATGAAGCAAGTGGTACCAGAATTGTCATGGTGTCTTGTCTCTCTGAGCATCATCATGACCTGACATATACCTATGGATTTGTGATCTTCTAAATATGATGGGCTTCTTCCATATCAACCACTACCAATAGTATAAATTGATGAAAATGCAATACTATCTGAAGAACTACAGTTCTCCACCATCAGTACTGTTAAAGGATTAAAATGTCACTATACCATTTAAGGTGAACTGGTATAACAGTTGGCCAAATTAAACTCTAATTCCTTTGGAATGTTTTTATACTAATTTTCTTTGTGTTCAATGATGCAAGGGGGTTATTTATTTTAGCAACTTTGATTTCTTTAGTAGTTCCATTGTGATTTTCTCTTTTTTTTTGCAAATTTTATTTGTTTTCAAGGACTTTTGCTCTACTGGCAAAGACATGATGGAAACAACATACATGATTGATCTAGGGGAATCTAAAACAATTTCTTCCTAGCTGTTTACATTCTCTGGTATATCTAGTCCAGTATTTCACAAGTTCAACGAAGGGGTTAAGATGTGTGGAATTCAGCTCCAAGAATTCCCTATAGAATCATATAATAACAGACCTTGTAGATCTTCTAATCCAACCCATTGCTTGACCTTATACCCTTTTGGACAAATGGTTGTCCAATCTCTTCTTGAAAGCCTCCAGTGATGGAGTAGTCACAACTTCTGGAGGCAAGCTGTTCCACTGCTTAATTGTCCTGTCAGGAAATTTCTTCTTAATTCTAGGTTAGATGTGTCTTTCATAATCTTCCATTCCTTACTTCTTGTCCCACACTCAGGTACTTTGGATAATAGGTCAACCCTCCTCTTCTCTGTAACATCCCCTGAAGTATTGGAAGGCTGTCATCATGTCATCCCTAAGGCACCCCCACAGTGCACATTAGACTAAACATATCTAGTTCTTGCAACCTTTCATCATATGGTTTACCCTCCATCTTTGTTGCTCTTCTCTGCACTCTTTCTAGAGCCCAACATCTTTTTTGTAGCATGATGACCAGAACTGAGATGCAATATTCCAACTATGCCTTCCAGTTTGAAAATTAAAATTACACCAGCTGTTTTCCAGTCCTATGGTAGTTCCCTTATGCTATAAGAGCTTTGAAAGATTTTGCTCAGTGGTTTCCAGAGGATGTCTGCACCAATCATTTTCTTAATTTTTGTTTGTTTGTTCCTTACATATTGGAAGAAGCTTTTTTTGTGCTGTTTTTTTTTGACATTTGTTGCAAGTTTTAGTTCAATCCTAGCCTTAGCCTTTCTGACTCCATCCCTCCAAATTTGGGATTTGCTGGTATTCTAGTTATATGAACCCTTTTTCATTTTTTTATACTAGTCCTTTTTGTCTTTCAGTTTATCAGATAGTTCTTTATGCAACCATGCTTGTTTCATCTGAAGTCTCTTATTTTCATTCTTAGTGGTACTGTGTTAGACTGGGCTTTTATATTTAATTTTTCCTAGTTTCCCTAGTTGAGTTGTTTTCACCTTTAAGATTTCCATCCATGGAATCCTTCCTAAGCTCTCTCTAAGTTTGTTGAAGTCAGCTTTCTTAAAGTCTAAGACACTCCTTTGACTTTGTATCATTAAGAACAAAGAACACCACCTTGACCTTTTCAATTCCATGTAAATATAGTGTAGGAAAAGAGCAGGCTGAACTAGAAGGTGAAGTTAAACATGTGACCAGTTTAGAGTCATTGCATTTCCACAAGAGATCCTAATCAGTCCCCCTGTGAATTACATTAACCATTAGCTTTGACCATTAGTTGACTAGATTTTTGAGTATAGGTAGCAACAATAAACTCTTCTGTGCTTTGAGCTAATAAATTTTACTGGTTATTTGCACCTGACATATAGCTATAATATATCATTTTTTCTTTTGCAAGTTTGCAGTCCACAAAGACTCCTAAGAGCCTCCTATCCAGACACTAATTGTACATCTTCCACCATGTTAATTGACAGTTTCTTCCAACTGTTTGCTGGGCCAATCAAATAAATCATCATAATCAAGGGATAACTAGGACCAAGTGTATCCTGCACACAGATCTGCCAATTGCACAGATGTCACATTTAATGCTTATGACACCAACCTTAATAACTCTCAAAAGAAGCCATCTGTCTCATCCCACTCATTCAAGTGCACAACTCCACTCATTCAAGTGAATTATGCCTCAGTTATTTCTTTCTTATTTCCTTCTATCTGGAAAGCATGTTGATGTTTACAGGAGCATGGGTAAACTAGCCTCGCAGTGACACTTAGAGTGCCCCAAATATATAACAGGTAATTATTTCTCAGTAAACACTTGAACTCTGTAGTGGCATACTGTTTAAATCAAGGTACAGGAAAAACAGAAGGACAGATCCTGGGGCTCCCATCCTAAGTATACAAGTTGTTCAGATGCTTTCATCCAAGCACAAGCCTATCTTGTTTGCTGAGGAAGGATGCTTTGAGCAAAATTTGATCATAATACTGATTGGCTCTTTTTTCCTAGGCTGAGATAGCAGATTTTAAAAATGTATTGTTTCAATGTGCACTCTTATCTTATCTTTCCTGTGCTCTAAGCAGCCAGCCGAAGAAACAAAACCTATAAAACAGTTAAAACCTGGTTAAAGCCATCCTTAACCCAGTTTAAAGGCTAACTGGGGAGAACTCTTTTGGCTGATTTTCCTAAAGACAGAATGTAAAGCTGACTCATTGGAAAAGTTTAGGAAAAGATATTTTAATACTTGAAACTAAGATTAATTTCTCCGGGATCTTCACCAAAAGATGAGGCATCTAAATTGTTTGGTATTCCCCACACTAAAGGGCAAGAAGAAAGGAAGTCTCTATTACCATTTTTTTTCACTAATTTATAATATTATTGCAAGTTAATTCATGGCATAATCAATCCATGGTCACCAGGTCTCCTCTTTTGATTCAACCATCTTTCCCTTTCTTCTCCGTCTATATCAGGGGTGTCAAACTCGCGTTGTCACGGTTTCGTCATGTAACATATCACAACTTTTTTTCCCTTTGCTAAACCAGGAGTGGGCATGGCCAGCACATGATGCTAGTTTGACAGCCCTGGTCTATATAGCAGAGTGTGAGTATGGAGTCCTTAGTGCTCTCGGAGCCTGGTGATTTTCTTGCGGACATTTCTTTACCTAAATCATGAGTGTGAGTAAGTGTGAGGTTTGGATTTGCTCTCTGTTTATATGCAGTATTTTGCCTTGCCAGTGTGATGGAAGTATGGCTTTCTCCTTGATAGTTTCTTGATTTTAGGGTATTGTAAACTTACTTACAATATCACTTAGTCTGGCAGTGAAACATTTGCAAGTAAATAACTAAGTTCATAGAGCACCAAAAATTCCACAATTCAGCCCTAAACTACAAATATTCTTTTATATTACATTGTGAGGGATGAAGGGAAAGCTCCAATCGCCTTGAGATTAAGCTTTATAATAGAATATTTTCAGACTCAGGGCCTGCTGAGCTTAAAGTAAAAGTAAAAGGAAGCATTATGATCCAATTTCCTAATCAAACTAATGATTCCCAAGCATTTCTGCTACATAAAAGAGAATCCATTACTGATTAACTGGGAAATGTAAACTTTATGAAAAGGGCCGGGGACTATCTACAGAACGGTTTGGACTGTTTTACACAACCATTTATTAAATAGATATTTTTTTTAAATCATGCTACATGTCACAAGCGGCAGCCTGGTGCATTTATGTTGTGCGGGACCACTGAGTACCTTGGGAATTGATACATTACTCTCTTTTTTATTTATGGGAGTTTTTCCTCCCACCCTTAATTAAACACTAACATCTAATATGTCCCCAAAAGGGAAGAGGGTAGTATATTGTATATATAGAATAAGAGAAGACTTGTGCTTCTAAACTAGCAATACTTTCCTATGATTCCAAGACTAAAGACACTCAACTTTATTTTTTTAATTGCGACACATGGGAGATAATAGATACATCATTTTTTAAAAAATATTTTTATTATAATAGTAAAATCTAATACAAGCTACACTTAAAGAAAAAAGAATAGATTACAGCGAAGGAGTAAGTTCTCCATACTGACGTCAACCTTAATAATTACTTGTTGCAGTCGTTCTTTTACATCTGTGTTGATCTACTGCAGAGGTGTCAAACTCAAGGCCCATGGGCTGGATCCGGCCCACGGGGTGCTTAGATCTGGCTCGTGGGGCCACCCTGGAAACAGTGAAGGACCGGCCCACAGTGTCTCTGCCAGTGAAAACAGAGCTCTGTTTCCTCTGGCAGAGGATTGCAGGAGGTTGTCACAGTCGAAAAGGGAGCTCGGGAGCCCATTTTCACTAGTAGAACTCTTGGGCCACCACAGGTACCCCCCAACATAAGTGATGTCGAGCTGGCCATGCCTACCCTGGCCATGCCCACCTCAGCCCTCCGAGGTCAAACACAACCCTGATAGGCTCTCATTGAAATCAAGTTTGCCCACCAGTTCCAACTTATCTACAGAACTTCCCACATTTGCTTCAACTTTACTCTGTAAAATCTACCAGCAAATTTCCTCCAAAATGCATATTTTCCTGATGGGTGGTCGGGTTCAGTATATTATTATTTTTCCTTCAGCAGGGTATAAATTTTGTTAGATAAAGAAATATTCAGGCACAATCAGATTACCCTTCCTCATGTATTCAATCATTTCCCTCATTGGTCATGAGTTACAATTTGTCAGAACTTCCAGAAGAGTTCTGGCTGCTGGACTCTGAGCTTTGGAAAGGGCCCAGGCGGCAATTAGTTTAAGGGGGAAAAAATTTCTAGGGACAACATTGAAAAAAAGTATTGGAAAAGAAAAAAAAAATGTTGGAAGAGATCATTATGAATATGCCAGTCATCATGAACAATAAACAAGAAACATAAATATGATCTGTCTGAACCATCTGTTCATTTCATTTGATTAAAAAGATCGAAAAATTGGAGTATTTCTTGCTCAGCAAGGGAAACACCATCTCCTTACTTGTACTCTTATGGAAGTACAGATAAAGTAGCTCTAAAGAGGGGAAATATTATTTGTTTTCCATATAACAAGCATATGTAGCTTCCTATCTTTGCAATGGATTTGACTTCTTCATTTGCTCCACCTTATTGCTAAATATATATTTGACAGCAATTCATAAACTATACTGGAGAAACCTTAAATCGACTCTCATATTTCTCTGCAAGAAATCAAGCCAGCTGCCTTTGTCCCTGCCAAATGACAAAGCTGCACAGCTCTGCAGCTCTTCACTTTGAAAGAGGGAAGCAGAACTGTCTCAAGGTATAGAGAACATTGGAATAATGCAAAGTGCACAATACCTACTGCGTAATGCCTCACCAAACAATTTACAGGCACCCTGTCCAGCCCAGCCTAACCCGGGTATTTGAATCTCTGCGTGCTTGTTTGATTGTTTGCTTGTTTTGCAGGACATATAACTCACCTGAGTCCCAAAGAATTTTGGACAGTGGACACCATCAAAGAAAAAGAAAGATGTTCTAATGAATATCTAAATACAAATCAAGGTCAAAATCACCTCTCAGAGATGAAATGCAGGATAGGCGCCCACAATGAGCTGGAACACTTCAAAATCATTTCAACGTAAAGCAGCTTTAATTTGTTTATAGAATTGCATTGGGTTGGATACATATTGCATTACATATTGCATTATAGCCTGGTTTGGAAGCATTACCGCTTCAGACAGGAAGGCAGTGTAGACAGTGGTGAGGATGGCAGAAAAGATTATTGGCAGTTCAATCCCTTCTATCCAGGACATAGCATATAAGAGATACTTGAGCAGGGTCCACAGTATTGTCTGGGATGCTACACATCCTTTTCACGACCTGTTTTCCTTGTTACCTTCTGGGAGGAGCCTTCGTGGCATCGGAAGCAGAACATCCAGATTCAGTCACAGTCTTGTTCTGTACATTTTCAACCTTGTGAACTCTCAAGTTTCCTCTTTCTGCCATGTATTCAAGATGGACAGTGATTAACACTTATATGTATGGGTGTAGGTATATACATATGTATGTATATAGGATAGGATAGGATAGGATAGGATAGGATAGGACAGGACAGGATAGAACAGGATAGAATAGGATAGAACAGGATAGAATAGGATAGAATAGAATAGAACTCTTTATTGGCCAAGTGTGATTGGACACACAAGGAATTTGTCTTTGGTGCATAAAAATACATTCATCAGTGTACATAAAAATACATTCATCAAGAATCATAAGATACAACACTTAGTGATAGTCATAGGATACTAAATGAGCAATCAAATCATACTAGGAAACTAAATAAAACAATATAAATCATAAAGATACAAGCAACAAGGTTATAGTCATAAGTGGGAGGAGATAGGTAATAGGGAGGATGAGAAGAAGAATAGTAATACATTCTTAGTAAATAGTTTTATTCCTTCATTTAGCAAATGCACATGCATTTTGAACTCAGATCTGATTTTCTGCAGAGCTGCACTTAGACACAAGACCAGCCTGAGCCTTTTCTATAGGTAGGATGAATGCTAAGATAACTGAGGTGTTTAATCAGACATTCTTGAAAAACGCCTTCTGATTTTCAGGATGTTAAACAAAAGTCATTTGTTCAGCCGGGCTTTTTATTAACTTGGCATTTTAATTATCTGCTGCCCTGTTTCAGGTTTTTTTTTGGGGGGGGGGTGTTAATTGTTTAGATTGTTTAAACACTGATTACTTTGCTTTGAATGTTGCTGTCCAGCTAAGATTTATACTCTGTCAATAAATACATTTGAGCTACATTACACTCAGAACCATGCCGGTTGTGAAAAGAGTGTTGAGAAGCGTCAGCTAGGCTCCCTGGGCCCGTGTCTGTACTGGGCCCCCTAACAGAATTGCTATCCGAAGGGCTGGTTTAAGATGCTAAGATTAAAGCAGTAAACGAACAAGGGAGCTATGATCCTTCGTAGAAATCTGGGACAGATTCCCTGGTTATTCACCCTCATTAATCATCCTGAAACAACCTTTTTGGAATAGGCAGTTGCACAGAGGGAAATATTTTAAAAACCAGGGAGAGATGAAATGCCATAAAATCCTGCCCATAAGAAAATTGCTAACTGAGGCTCTGAAGCTGTAAAGGCATTTCTAGCCTGACTATTATGTAGAACAATAGATTATCAAGGATTAATACAAAAAGAGAGTAGGCTTATTTTTCATAGCATTGTCATAGGCTACATATTCTGAATACATCAGCTGATGATTGTTATTCAAAATCCTCTGGAAGAGAGGTGCAGTACAATACAAACTATAGTCTGTGGAGATTCTGAGTCATCCAGGTCATGGCTGTCCCAAAGGTGCTTTTTTTCAAGAGGCAACTGGACTTTGTTTTTTCTTTGAAGACGTTTCGCTTCTCATCCAAGAAGCTTCTTCAGCTCTGACTGGATGGTGGGGAAGGGAAAGAAAAACCAGGAAGTCCAGTTGCCTCTTGAAAAAAGCACATTTGGGAATACAAACTATAGGATTGGTTCCAGCCTCTTATTTGTATGGTTGGACACTGGCTTCCTCTTCTTCTTTTCTTCCTCTCTGGCCAAAGATTCTTTTAATGTTCTTCTGCCCACACCATCGCACCCTTGGTTTGCTCTGATCTAGATTGGTAACAGACTTTATGTGCGTCTGCTTGTAACCCAGAAAACATCTAACACGCTGATATCGCCCATGCCTTGCCATTTCTAGTTATAATTAATGCAGTGATAGCTGTTGAAAGTGACTCACTGAGTTGTCAGTCAGGATAAAATGTTCAAACTTTGTTTCTTAAGCAATTAAGAATAGATACAAACATTTTTTTCCATAGTGCAAAAAAGACGTACAATATCTGGGGGTGCTAAGCCCCATTTATAATGCTCTAAGAATACAGTGTGTTGATCCATGGTGGGGTATCTATTATTGATAAAACCCGTATGTTAATACATGGGAAACAAACCACTTTTCAAACCAGAATATAGAAAAGTTTAGCATTTTTGTCAATATCTGACCTACAATCAGATGAGGAAAATGAAACAGAGACAAGAGACAAGATGTTGAACAGCTGTCTGTGAGCTAGACTTTTGGTGTACTTCCTGTGTGCAGCTATCAGAAAAATCAGGTTCCATAGAAAATATATGCAGAATGAAGACAAATTACAATATGCTGGACTCTTCATTTGAGTTTATAATGGCAAGTTGTTTCACTCTTCAAAGCCCTGCTCCCAAGATACAATCCAGTCACACTCTCTCCCACTGAGTAGACACAGAGGTGGTTCTGCATAGTAGGGGACCATATTTACAGTCCTCCCAGCTATTTCAGGTAGGCTATCACCTCCTGATCCATATTATTATTATTCCAATCCAGTTCAGAAAACATTCATAGGAGGACAATTGGCTCCCATATCATGGGCAAATTGGGGGTGGGTGGGGGTGGGATGGGGTGAGAGGGATTTTGGCCAATTCAAACTAATTTCTGTTCACATTTTACCTTCCTTCTCATATTGCTAAAGAGAGTGGGGGGAAACAGCACAACTTCATTTTTCACATACCCCCTCTAGACTTAATGTTGAGCACTGGGAAAGTAAGAATTGATAAACTTCATGTTCAACAAATCTTATTATTCAAAAACAACCCCCACCTGAACCTAGTTAAGCATGTTGTAAGAATTCCCTAAGTACATTGTTGTGGTCCCATCTCTGAATACAACCATCATCGGATTCTCGACTGTTTCTTATTAGGATGCCCTCAGTCCTCCCTGTTCAATAGTTATTTACTCACCAGCTGAACATTTACTGTATATATACTATAATGGAATGTAAGAATCACCTTGGAGTCGGGGCAAGAGCCACAACTATGGAAAAGCAGGATACGAGGCATCTTGGCTTACAGAAAGAACGTAGGCATGGCAAACATTTCCAATTAGATCATCTGGGTATGCTTTCTGTCTGGACTACCTCACAAACTCACATATATATACACATTTTACAACATACATTGATGTATCGGCTTAGATACAAATTTAGAAATAATTACTCTAAACAGAAATATAGCAATAAGATTCAATTATGAAACTGCTACAACAGTGCCTCTGGCCAAGTGATTATACCATTGCTCTTTTTGCAGTACAGTTAATACATCTTAATGAGCAACTCCAAGGCCTCTCACTTTATAATTAAGCAAGGATTGGACCAGATAACTTTTTAGTTAGATAGTCCTTTGTAAGAGTTAGAAGGATATGCACTCGACTTTACCCTCCCCTCAGTTCTGGGTTGGACTAATCTATAATTAATTCAATGTATTTTGAAATGTTTAGATTTCTTACAAACATTACAGGTAGTCCTCTACTTATGGCTGGTTGCTTAATGGCCATTCGAAGTTCCAATGGACCTACCCGAGGGGCACTTATGACCTGTATTTGAAGTTCTGATGGTTGCCCCCTCCCCAATCACATCATCGTACGTTGGGGGCCTGGCAACATTTATGGCTGTTTGCAGTGACCACATTTTACAATGGCCAAAAGCTGGCATTTATTTCTGATTTTTGGCAAAAAAAACCCGCAACAAACAATTGGTTCACTTAATGACTGTGGCATTCATTAATATATTCATAGGCACAACTATAACTATAGATATTCCCATATACAAGTAATGCTTGTTTAATGACCATTCATTCAGAGACTCCACTGAATGAATGGTAGTTAGGCCCAGTACCTGCAATAACAGCTGTTGCATGGAATCAATATTTGGGCACTTGGTAACCCACCCACATTTACAACTCCAGGGTGCATGTCAACTCCTCTCAATTATCTCCCACATCTCTGCCCTTCTGGCCACCATGTCCTCTGTTGCCCCTACCACCCCATAACCCTGCACTCCACCCTATACCTCCACTGCCCTGCACTCCACTGTGCGTATGGGTTTCCTGTCAAATGCCACGACTGAGGGAGAACAATTTGAAATGAGCCTTATCTAGAAGAAAGGACAATACTTGTTGAGCCTCTGTCTGTCCCACCTTCATGTATTCCTGTTCTGCATCAGCAGTTAGCAAAAGGGGTGGATGGCATAAGCTTTTCACATAAAGGCTTTAAAAGGAACACCTTTGATACATAAAGTTGGTGGAATTAAATGTTTCTTCCAGAAATAGACAGACTGTGGTGTGTGGAGGTGTCTCAGGCGAGTAGAGTGTGGGTTGAATGCACTGGTTATATTTAGCACTTCCAGAGCCAAAGCTCTTAGTAAGAGTGGATTTGCAAGGTTTATTGGCATCAACCTTTGCAGAAACTGCTGTGTTTGGAACGAAGAAGGTTTCATGTGTGTGAACCTGGTTCCAGAAGTGGCTTGTAGAAGGTAGTTAGAAAATGAACCTGTGAACCTGGTTCCAGAAGGGGCTTGTGGAAGGTAGTTAGAAAATGAATCTGGACTAAGGCTTCTCAGTCCAATTCCATGCTGCTTTATATTACAATTTTATAATGGTGGGCAGCACATCAGTGGTATCCAGGAAAGACAATAAGATAATGTCATATAATTGTCTTTTGCAACTGCAATCTTTCCAGCTGTCTTGGTTTACAATTCCTAAAATTGTATGCATGACCTTGAACTGAGAATTATATGAAATAGTTCAACATATTTAGTAGCTATCAGGTTGGAGCTGGTCCAACAATTTTGAAATGCTAAGCCATGGATAAAATGTTGGGAAACCAGTATCAGAGTCAAGGTGCATAACCTCAAAACAAGCTGCACTTCTACACCTACAGACCAACTGAATTAATATGATTTTACATTTTAATAGAAATCATAGGATTGTGCTGTTAACTTCTGCTATTTTGTCTGTTTTATGACATTGTTGGAGTAGGATACTTGCTGTTCCAATCCTACTTTATTATTTTATTATTCTTTAATAAATTTTACAGCTATGTTTGCCCAGCCTCTCATATAATTTTTATGTGTTTTGCTGATTTGTTATTTTTTGTAATGTTATGCTCCTACAGTGAATGCTTTCTTATAAGGACTTGGCAGCTAAAAACTGAAATAAAGGAATAATCTTGTAAAAGGAGATGTTCTATGTAAATAAGTTACATGGTCAAATCAAACCAGCAAACCTCCCCTGACAGTATGAAAGCTGAACCCACAAACTTCCCAAATGAACAGAAGCAGATTTCTCTCCCTTTTATCATATGTACATAGCTAAAACCGTTTCGTTATTCTTTTATAAACTTCTATCATATTTAGGGTTGATAACCTAAGACGCTTTGCTGTCTAAGGTAGGCATTCTTTCCCATCAGTCAAGACACACAGTGTTCCAGGCTAATGAAATTTTTATTACAGTATAAGAGAATATCTCAATAATAGCAGCAATAATTCACAATCAATTATTTATTCTGTGACATACAAAATCAACTGCTTAGGCAAACTCTTACTGTGCCTAATGTTTTATTCTTTTCCAACTCATTCATCACCTCTCCTTAATTTTTATGCAGTTTTCTTTTTTAACACAAGGTTTTTAAAGAAAAACCACAACCCAAATTTCTTTTTACTTTCTATTCCTTGTTCCTTGGCATTTATACTCATCATTTCATTCTCCATTTCTTTCTCTGAGTTGTTTTCCTTTTCCTATCCATCTTCCTTTCCCTTTCTCTTTTTATTCTATCCTATTTCTTTTCTTTTTATTCCCTTCTCCTTCCTTCCTTCCTGTCTGCTTGCCTTCCTGCTTTGCCTTATTCTCCATCTCCCTTTCCCTTAAATCAAAGCTTTCCAGATCATTTCTCTATACCATCTTTCAAAATTAGCTCTGAAAATGCTCCTGAAATACCAGTTGCTTGAAACTCACTTTTGAGTTAAACACACACATGCATACCATTCACAAGGTGAAATAATGGTGACAAGAGTGGATATTTTCTCCACTGTGGTCCTCTCAGACTCTCCCCCTTCTACTTTTCTGTGCATAGAAAAGAAGTTTAATAGCCTGGGAGAAAAAGTGTTAAATTTGTAGACTCAGAAGGCTGCTTTCATTTAAAATAAAAACAAAAAAACAAAAACAGCAGGGAAAATCACTATTTGTAAAACGTGGTTTGGCCCTTAGCTCTGAAGAACATGAAGTAGAAATAAACAGAATACATTGTGAGCCAGTGTACGGTGCCTTTTCCAGATCACTGAGTAATCATAGCCAGGAGCAATCACTCTTCATAAATTTTAGAGCCCTATGGGCAGAATGGACAATATGAAGTGTAATTATGTGGTTGGAAGCATCCTTGGAAATATCATTTATTTTTATTATTTTATTACTATTATTATTGTTATCGTTATCGTTATCGTTATTACATTTAGCAACAGGTCAGGAAACAGTAAGAAGATTTTTTTCTTCTCATTTCAACTACGTTTTCAGCGCTTAATATACCTCCAAATCCATCATTTAAAAGAGGTCAATGACTTATTTGCTGCAGTTCTGCAAGACAGGATTACATCTACAAGAGGCTACAAGTACTGTATAGATGGCAAGAGTAGTTCAATCATTCAGTCAATCATTTGCCAATCACGTTTATGTTACAACCGTAGACCAGAATAAGAGAACCAACTTCTAGCCAGGGAGAATGAGTTCTCCCTGGCTAGAAGTTTTCAAGCAAAGATGGAATTGCTATCTGCTGCAGGTGCTGCTTTGTCTCTATATTTCCTACATTGGGCTGGTCTTTATGTGATTTGTAAAACTCTCTCCAACATTTTGGCTGTTAGGGATTAATGAGAGTCCTTGTTTCCTTCCTGGAAGATCATAAAGACAACACATCCCTATATTAGCCTTATGTATATACGTACTAGAAAGTTCACTTGTGCAACCAGAGCAGCTCCTTAGCTCCCCAAAACCTGCATAGCAACAGAATCCCATTTGTGTTTTTTGGACTCCAGCAATTCTACCACCAACGCTGCCTCAGTTTCTCTCAAATTGGCAACAAGTCCTCCCTGAACCATCTGGAATCCATCCTTACTGAGTCCAATTCCTTTTCCAGACTTATGGAAATGTTTAGGATTCAGTTATTCTCCAGAGCTGGTGTTTTTCCAGTGCAGACAGCTTGCTACTTCATTTTAGCATCTGTTAGCTATGCATCGCTGTTACAATATAATCCTGAATACATTTTCTTGAATTCAGTGAAATTTTTTTTCTTGCTTTAAGGTGTGTGGACATGCTGGCTGGGGAATACTGGAAGTTGAAATTCACACAGCTTAAAGTTGCCAAAGTTGAGAAACACAGATCTAATCTTACACGTTCAATTTATCTGTCAATAATTTGCTGTGAAGATCCCCCTGAAGTACAATGAAAGTTGTGATTATGGAGACCTCGTGTCCTGACCTTGTCATGTGTGAGCACATGGAAGGGAAGGGAAGAAGAGGTGTGATATTAGTCATGCATTTGTGATCTGCCTTGTTGTGAGATACTTTTAAACTGGTTAACTAACCCTAAATCAATTTACAATGTGACATAGCTATTTTTAAAATCGCAAAGCACAATAATATGGCTATCTCTCCTATTTCAAGACATCCACTATTCATTTGAAAGGATATCCAATGCCACTTCTGTTTAAAAACTAAGAATTACATAAACAAAACACGGAGGACTTGAAGTTATCTATTGTAGCAGCTACTATCTGGGAAATTGCATTAAAATCTGATATGAATTATAATTATTTCTATATTTAAGCTAGGTATAAATTAACTTATGCATACTTTGTATATCAAAATATATGGTTTTCTTTTGATCACTTTTTGCTTGTTTGTTTTTCCAGTGCATGTCTTCTTTTTTGAGAATGGGAAAACGCTGTCCTAATTTACAAGAAAGACCACAGGTTTAGCCAGATAAAATTTCTGAAAACTGGGCAAAAAAAAATGTTCCACGCTCCAAAACCAAATCAAAATAAAACTCTTACTCCAAACTCAAAAAACTCTGCCAACTGTATTAAATTGGAAGAAACTATATTTACAAACCACAATGTATTGCTATTTCCTTTCTCATTTTGGATATTGTTTGCTATCACATTGTGCTTTCTTTCATATTCAGTGGCTTACAGATTTTTAAATTCTCTGAGGATGGTATGCTAACAATAACAAAGAAATAGGATGGAGAGGCTATAAGGAAGCCTTTCCTTTTTATTGTTGTGCTTATTAGTTCCAAGGCTGCTTTGATGCTGTTATATGTATCTGTACTTTTCTGGTATTGATTCGTTCAGCATATTTTTTGTATGGGTATGACCAGGATGTGGTGCTTCTGCTGGGACCAGCCTCTGCTGCTACCCCATAGGCACTCTTTCTGTCCTTCTGGAGTCCCATTTTGACCACAGTGAAACTTATGCCATTTTATTTATGGACTGAGAGATGAGCTGCAAAAGCACATTGTCTGGGTCCCAGATGAGTAGCCAAGCAGAGCAGAGTAGATGCTTTATGGGTATAGGTTGATTAATAGTTTTTCTGGCTCATCCTTTCTTCTGAAAATATCAGCCCTTTAAATCATTTTAATCAGGCTTCTTAGTGCTGTCCCAGGAATGCTGGAGGTTTTTAGCCTGGTGTGCTCTGCCCAATTGAGTTACACCAAACATAAAAATCTTTGTGAAGCTTTATTTTGTACAGAATAATTGATACTTGGGAATAGATTTCAAATCAAGCATGTTGAAATCTGAGTTCCTTTTATGCAGTACAGAACAAGTTCCCTTAAAGGAATATACAGTCATAAATCGTTAGATCTCTTACTGCCTTTCCACTCCCACCATAGGATTTGATAGGCATCTGCAATTATCTTGTTTTCTGTTTATTTCTATCCATGGAAAATGTCTCATTATCCTGACATTTTTCTCAGGTTTCATGTCCTGTTGGTTTAACAATTTCCTTGCAATTTTTAATTTTCATTTATTTTTACTACTTATCACCTTTTATAACTCTGAGGGATGTGATGGCCTAGAGGTGAAGATGCTCACCTCCCAGTTAGGAGGGTGAGAATGCAACCCTAGGCAGTGGACAAACATTTCTCTATCAGAGTGCAAAGAGAAAATATCTGCTGTAAACTCTATGTGGGTGACAGGAAGGGCATCCAGCCAGTAAACGCTCAGGTCTATTCAATCTCTCCTGACTCCACCCTGATACAAGGAGTGCAGGGTCATAAAAAGAAAAAAAAGTCATCTTTTATAACTCTAATCTACAAGAGATTGGTGTGCTCTCCCCTCTTTCTTTCCGGCAAGCTGGCTGTATCAAACTTGAAGAAATATCCTGTCTTAAATGTAGATGAATAGTCTCTCTTATCATTTCCCACTTTCCCTTTCCCTTGGAGTCATACATTTCAGGTGATAACAGAACAGAATAATAGAGTTGGAAGGGACCTTAGAGGTCTTCTAGACTAACTCCCTGATCAGGCAGGAAACCCTATACCATTTCAGACAAATGGTTGTCCCATCTCTTCTTAAAAACTTTGAGTGTTGGAACATTCACGGCTTCTGGAGGCAAGTCGTTCCACTGATTAATTGTTCTAACTGTCAGGAAATTTCTCCTCAGTTTTGGGTAGCTTCTGTCCTTGATTAGTTTCCATCCATTGGTTCTTGTCCTGCCTTCAGGTGCTTTGGAAAGTAAGTTGACTCCCTCTTCTTTGTGGCAACCTCTGGTGATGATTATTGTAAGCCCAGAAAGTAGTTTGGATCATGTTTAGTTAGTAGTAAAAGTGTTCAGTACCATTACTCTAGCATCTGTCTTCTGAAGCAGAAAGGACTTCAAGCTGGTGGTTATCAAAAATGAATATTAAATACAACAGCAGCTAGTTATCCCAAAGCATACAGTGAGAACTAGAAAGGAAAATAAGGAGTTTAGTCAGCCAAAGCTAGGAAGCCAAGATGTCAGTCAAACATCTGATGAGCCAGATGTCCCAGATACTGAGTTATTTTTCATCAACTCCTCCATTTCATGTATGGTTCTGTTGATGTCAGCCAGAGAGTTATTAATATATGTGCGATAGTATGCAGAATGGCACATACTGCCCCCTTAGCAGTGAAAACAATGTCTAAAGCTTGCCTGTTCGGAAGTACCATTTGATAAATTCGTGCCTGCTCCTCATTTAGATCCATTAGTGCCGTGATGGTGCTGTTGAACATGCTAAATATGTTTCCTAATGCTAAAATATTTCTATAATTTAGCGTGACACCCATAGAGGGTATTAATCCTCGGCCGATGGTTTTTCCTATTTGGATACCATAAGATGAGCTTACTAGGGCTAAATACCTATGGAGATTCTCAATCATACAGGTCATGGTTGTTCCCAAGGTGATTTTCCAAAAGGCACCTGGAATTTATTGGGGTTTCTTGGGGTTGTTTCTTCTGAAATCAATCTTCGATCCCTACACTTCCTGGAGGTATTAATATCAGGTATCAGTGTGACACTTGGTACCACAAAACCCCAAGTGTATTTGCCATACCAATCATGAGGTAGAATTTTTAAGGCTTGTCACCTACCCAAGAACCACAGTCCTGGATAACCAAGTCCCAGAAAAGGGGCTCTGGCTTTTAAATGGTGTCAATTTGGACTGCTTAATGGGCTAATTCACAATGTAAAAACATGATATGTGCTGCATAGGTTAGTTTAGTACAGTTTATTCCACATGGGGCAAGAAGCATTTCACAGCACAACCCTTATAATGAACAATGTCATATCTCTTTTAGGACGATGTTACCTGTTAACCCTAACCTTAGATAAACTCCAACATAGATGGGCTTTTCAGTTGCTAGATTGTTTTTTTGGGTAAGAAAAGCATAATCCTGCTTTAGTTACCCAACGAGTCCCCAGAACCAACATAATTTGGTTGTAATAGTTGCCTCAGGGCAGCTTTTCTATGCAAGGGGCATTTTGGATATAGTTCTTTGATAATCCTGTGTTGGATAAGTATGAGCCATTCCTAATTGTTACATGACTGTTTTCCCATTCCTTATCAAGGGGTATACCTTCTAACACCATCCCCTTTCCGGATTCTGGTGGAAGATGTATACATATCCAAAATCAGTATAGTTAGTCACCCTGGCCATTTCCTCAACAGTTCTGAATAACTTTTTCCTTCCAGGCCCCTAAATTTAAAGTCTACATTGAAGTCCCTATGGTTGTTAATATTTATCCAACTTTATCCAGATGCTTTCCATACAATCTTTATATTTTGATCTTTTCTTTTTTGTTTAAATGAAAACATCATACCTTCTATAGAATAGTCCAATCCTGGATAACAGCTTGTGGTGGGTGGATGGTGGGTGGAATTCTTCTGGCGTAGTAGTTTTCTTTACCTTGGTATAGTGGATCCATGGCTTGGTCTCATCAAGTTTCAACATTGTATGGGTAATGAGCAATACTGGTAGTAGCCTCAACTTAGGTTGCAGGCGTCATTTTTCCAGGATGTAAGGTACACTTGATGACTCAATGGAATGGGTGTTCACA